>PVKH010043978.1:0-10663 GCA_004027955.1 Chaetophractus vellerosus | reverse complement strand
GCGAACAGCAAGGGGAGTGCAAGTAAAGTCATGGCAAAATGCCAGTATTGGTGTGGAAAAGAAAAGGGAGTGCCTGAGTGGGGATGGAAAGGTTTCAGGCAGGGGCTAGATTGGAACAGGATCTGATTTAAAGGCAGAGAAAACTGTGGGGAGACCCCGGAGAGAGGAGGGAGCAAGTCTGAGGGAGGAGGAGGAGTCTGAGGGCAGAGGCCCAGGCAGAGGCTGCAGCAAGCACAGGGGCCGCCTGGTGGGACGAGGGTCCGCGTGGCCGTTGCTCTGTGGGAGGAAAGCTGCCGGCTGTGGAGCGCGTGGCGGGAGCACTCTCATCAGCCGGCTTCCTGTGGCCCCCGCGTCGCCTCTGCCCAGGCAGGAAGAGGAGCGGGCTGAGGAGCCCCCCGATGTCCCTGCGGCGGCTGCACCCCAGGGCTCAGAGCTGAGCCCAGAGCGGGGCTGGTGCCGAGGCGGGGGCCGGGCCGCAGGGAGGGGCGCCGGGGGTCGCCGTGCCCGCCTCGGGGGCGGGGGCCGCTGCGGGCAGAGGGGCACTGCGTGGCCCAGGCTGTCGGGCGCTCCTCGCCCCAAAGCTGGTGGAGGAGGTGGCCGCCCTGGCACACGTTCCGCGGGTGTCTGGCCCTGCTTTAGGTTTCCGGCTGAGCTCCCCAACCTCTGACAACGTCACCCCTTTCTGGGGCCAGAGACTTCCCTCAGGTGCAGAGCAGAAGTGGCTGGTTCTCAGCAGGGGGCTCATGGCAGTGAGCCGTTAAGGAGCCGCCAGCCTGGGAGAAGCTCCTGGCTCTGCTGCTTGCCGGCCTCTGGCTGGGGTAAGCTGCTGAATTTCTCCGCTGCAGTCTCCTCACCTATGCAGGGCGGGTCTGGCCGCAGGGCCTGCTTCTTAGGGCTGTTAAATGGCTGTGAGTGACAGAGGTGAGACAGCCTGGCCCATGGACGCACCAGGCCCTTCCAGCGGAGTGATGGTGCTGGAGGAACTGGGCAAAGCCTCCTCACCTGCAGTTCTAGAGGAACTCATGCAGACTGTAGCCGGCGCAGCCAGGCTCCCTCGCACGCGGGCTCTGCATTTGCTTTGCTGCAATCCTGTTTGAGTCGACGGAGGAAAATAATGACATTTGAGCTTTTTATTTTCAAGTTCAGTCACCAAAAATCCTACCATTTGATCCCTACGTGGGTTTTTAGGTAGATTTTTTTTTTCAGTCTTCAATTAATTAGCAACTGAATGATCAGATGCTCAAACATTGTAATTTTTGAGTTACCTTAGATCTATCTTATCATCTTTACATTTTCTCCTGTGATGTCCTTCTTGGTACCACAGTGTATAAAATTACCAGAAATGGGGAAATATGGGCAGAGGAATGAATAGAACTTCCAGAGTGAACTCAGCTATCCTATTCGTATTTTCTGGTGTATTAACTAGAAATAAGGGCAGAAGGCGTAGTTTCTTATTTTCATTGATGACTGAAGAATACACATTCTCTTGCTCCTAAAGTAAAGAAAGATTGCGAATATAGGAATGCGTAAAGACAAGTAACCACATAGAAGGGAAGTGACTTAAGAAGGCAGTGAGCCAGGTGGGGGCAGGGGCCAGGGATCAGAGAAGGAGGCAGCCTGGGGTGGAAAGAGAGAAGGTGGTGACGAGCCCCGTGTGATAGGGCGGGCATGAAGAGGAGGCTGAACAAGAGAGCTGGTGGGCAGGGGTCTCTCAGTGCCTGAGAACTGGGCTCCCCAAGCAGGTAATGGAAGCACCGCCAGGGCCTCCTGTGTCGGCTTGTACAGTCTCTTGTTCCCATCATTGTAAATGTTCTTTTTAAAATTTGGGAGGTATATGAAACATTATGGTCAGGTAATTTGCAAAAAGTCAGTGAAAAATAAAAGCTCACGTGTGATGATAAAGAGAGCTTGGTATATTTATAAATATTTCACATGTAAGCTGTTGAAGTCATCAGCTTTAAAAATCTCCTGAAAATGGTTAGTTGGCTAACATATTCACCTATCATCTTCACTTATTGGAATCTACCTGCATTAATGAAAAATGGAATTATGGGTTAGTTTTATAGTACCTTGGAAAACCAATGTATTTATAATAATTAGTATTCTAAAATTGAGTTTGATAAGAATGGGTTTTAACTTGAAAATTACATTTTAAATTGCTTTTAAAATTTAGCAATAAATATTGTGGTTAAGTTTTAAGGGGTTTAATTGGTTTGGAGAATTTCCCATTATTCCTTCTTGGTGACTCTCTCTGCCAACCTCCTCATACCAAGTATCAGCTTAAATCCCTGACTTGCTAGTTTAAATTGTCTTGCTCTCCTCTCCTTTGTTTTCTTCTCTTCTTCTTTATAATTCTTAGCATAATTTATAGTAGTCACATACAAGTGTGTAAGTGTGTTTTATATGTCTGCTTCACTTACCACACTGCAAGCTTCATGGGGGCAGGGCTGGTGTGTATTTTGTCCACCTTTATAGACTGGCTGAAATTAGGACATCAATAAATATATATTTGATCAGACAAATTTTCTCTGGATCGTTTAACGTCTGGTACAAAGTCAATAAGACGGTCTTTTGTTATGAAAATAAGGACAGATATCTTATTATGTATAAAATTTGGACTTAAAAATTATTGATTTTATGGTGAATTCAAAATTTTAAAAAATTGTTTATACTATCTTCCTGGACAGCTTTTAGTTTAATCTCATCCAAAATTGGAGGAAATCCATGACTATAGATAGGTGGCATTAAGCTACTTTTTTGCATTTCGTTTCCACCAATAATTAAGGTACACATCCTAATTTCTGTGCTTCTTTAACCTTCATTTATATGGTGTTACCAGCAGCGTTAGTTCAGCATCTGCTTTTACTGCCTGTGTTGGCTCTTTGTGAATCTGAGACGTGGGCTGCGTCTCAGTGAAGCCATGAGCTCCTGGGTGTACAAGTCAGGCTCGGGGCCTGTTAGACACTGCTCTGCTCGATGCCTTTAGGATGAGCTTGAGTGTGTTAGAGCAGAGTCGCTTAACAGCTCCAGATGGGGATCTTTCAAAGTCCTGCGAAGTCTTAAAATTCTTTAGAAAGCTCTTAGACGTTTGGTCTTCTATACCTATCCTGCATTAAAATAATATAGGTAGAACCTTTAGGTATGATATTCATAGTGTAAATAAAGTGAGTCCTGTGGATCAAATAACTTTTTGTTTTGTTTCTAAAATAATTGAGTTAATGTAAGGTAGCATTGGGTCTTAAAACGATAGTAACCCCCAACACCTATTTTTCCCTTTCTTGAAAGATCTTAAACTGGAAGGGAGATTTCCTTTTTCCTGTGGTTGGTCACCAGCTGTAGTCATGGAAACACCTTGATTTCTCAGGAAGGGTGAGGTGTGCTCGAGGAGGTTGGCATGCAGACTCCTGAACGGCGGGCTGGAAGCAGAGCAGCACATGGACGTGTGTTTGTAGTTAGGGAGTTGGAGATGGGGGGCGGGGCCCCTTTACACCATTCAGTTATTTTTGTAGTTCATTTATGCACAGATTGTACAGAAAGCAGCAAGTCAGAGACAGTTGGGCTTCGGTGTCTGGTGAATCTGCCCTTTATATAATGCAGTTATTTTGCTTTCTGGTTGATTAATGGGGAAACACCTCTGTTTTTGTTCCTTAGGTGTCTTTGGAATCAAATTGCTCAAAGTACTGAAGGTTAGAATATGATAAATTTCACCTTATTATTGCCTTTAATATCAGTGTGTAAATGATAGTTATACTTTAAATAATCTCACACTCTACAGGAACAACCTGGAATCATTAGCTGGTGTTTTTTAAATGCAAATTTTAATGTGTATAGTTCAATTCATGTTAAGTGGTAGGAATCTTCAAAAAAATGAAGGTCACTTCAAAATCTATGACACGGTTATTACAGTATTTGAAGACACGTTGGATGTCATCTAGACCTGTAGGAATCCCTTGGTGCTGTTCTCCATCCATCCGCTCGTTCTAGCTGGAGGTGCAGGCGGGCATTATGCCCGGGGCTAGATTGCCAAGTGGAAAAGGCAAGACACAGCCCTGCTCCGAGCCTATGGTCCAGCAGGGAAGCCGTGAAGAGATGACTTTGCAGACAGTTACGGTAAGAGTGACAAGTGGGACCATTGAGTCGGGGGTGCTTGAGGAGATCCCTGACTCTCTGTCCAGTTCCTGTCAGCATTCCCAACCCCAGGACCCACCTCTGAACAGAACACAACACTTGCTCGACGTTGATGGAACCAGTGGACGAGTGAGTCCTGACCAGGTGGATTGCTGTTTTCAGAAATAGACGTTTGCTTGGATTTAGCGGTAGAATTTTAGCTTTCAGGTGACACCGCCGTCCTCGCTGGCCTCTGCTCCGAGGGCGATTGTGCTGGGATTCGCGGGGCCCCGCAGACAAGGCCTGGCTGTCTTGGCCCCAAGCTCTTACCACTTAGCCCATACGGAGCTGACACACGAGTGGGGCCTCAGGTCAGAGCCGGCATCACGTGGCCGGATTGACTGCTGAGATGAAATCGCTTTGACTGAGTGTCCCCTGCTCTGTGGCCGCGGCAGCCGGGGCTCTCCACAGTGAGAGGAGACGCCATGAACGGTCCGTGAGGAGAGGCTCCTGTGGCGTTGGATGAATCCCTTCAGGCCCAGGGGAGAAACGCGATGGCGTGAGACACTGGGAATGGAAAATGGGCATCCACTGTGGAAAACAGTTTCCTCAGAAAGCTAAATAGAACTACCATGTGACCCGGCAATCCCACTCCTGGGTATGTGCCTCAGAGAGTTGAACGAGGAACTTGGACAGATATTTGTCCAAAAATACAGTCGCCAAAAGGTGGAGGCAGCCCGAGTGTCTGTTGATGAGTGGGTAAAAGCAGACTATGTTCTTTCCGTACAGTGGGGTATTATTCAGCTGTGGAAGGAATGAAGTCCTGATACACGTGAAGACATGGACGAGCCTTGACGATGTCACGCTGAGTGAAACAAGCAGCCGCAAAAGAGCAGACGTGTGATTCCACTTGCCTGAAATACCTAGAAATGGCAGCTTCGTTTTGACGGTAGATTAGAGGTTACCAGGAAATGTTGCTTGGTGGATAGAGAGAGCAAATTTTGGAAAATTAAAAAAACACATGGCAGAAAGTGCCACGGCAGAGAGGTGTGCGGTGCGCAGGTGTGGGCTTGTGTGCCGGGGGCCAGGCTCTGCCTAAGGAAGGAAGCCGCCGGGGCGCGCGCCACTTGTGATCGTGATCCTGGCGTCGCAACATAAAGTTTTTAAAAATCAGAGTTTTCCTTGTTTTAGAGAGCCCTCTCGGCCTAAATAGAATAAATGAGGTTTCGTTTGAGTTTATAAGACGGCATTCACGTCAGAGTTATCAAACGGCCCCCCCAGAGAAAACACCTCCCGTGAGCCATCTTGAAAAATTTTCCAGTCCTGTGCTCTGACCGAGACTTGCCCCAGCTCCCTCCCGCAGGCGCCGGGCATGAGCCCCCGAAACGTGCTCGGTAAGACTGTGGTGAGCCTCCCAATCTGTTCTTCAGTAAAACTTGCCGCAGAGCAAAGTGCGTGGAAAAAGTCGCATTGTGAGAAAGTCGTATGAAAACACAGTCCTTGAAGAGTTTGGTGTCGCACAAGTACGATAAGAGAACAGAGCTTCTTTGCCTTTTGAGGTCGGGCAGTCCTTCCTGACCATGGAGTCAAAGCAGGTGGGAGGTTGTGGGGGCAGTCGCTGGGGTTTTTTTGTGGAAAGGACCTCGATTTATATTCTAATTAGTTATCACAAGAAGCATTCACATCTCTACCCTCTGGGAAGAGCATAGTTCTACAGGGTAAATTGGTAACCCTTTCTTTGATTTCTCTGAGACTACTCAGAAAAAGAAAAAATAATTTCTAGCGGATATTGGGGATAGTTCTGCTGGTGAACGCAGTGTGGAGTTAGAGCACAGGAATAAAAAGTGGTATTAAACAGAACCAGCAAATTTCAGCAGATTTAATCCCTAAAAATGAAGTTTTGAACAAACATGAGTTATGGGAAATGATGAGAAAACCCATGGTATAAACCACCAGCCCCTTTATTTGTTGTAATTCCCTTAGGAAAATTTTCTAAACGTAGTAGAGATTTGTGGTCTCGATTTCTCATTGATGATAGATGATAGGGACACAGAAATGAGAAGTGACATTTATAAATCCCAATACTTTAGCATATAATTCTTGTTAAAAGGATTTGAGGTCATGCCTAATTGCATTCATGGTCAGGGATCAAGTAGAATTATTTGTTTTTTAAACTTTTATGCCTAATTAAGCTTTATATGGGGAAAATACCAGTTATCTAAATGCTGTTGCTATTTCGTGTTTAAGGTAGTATTTATTTGATCTAATTAAAATTCAAATGCGTTACTTTTAAAGCCTAAAGATAATTGTGCTACTTTATTTATCCTGTGTTTCTTTTCATGACAGATTAAATACAAAGAAAAATTTGATAATGAAATGAAGGACAAGAAACATCATTACAACCCGCTGGAAAGTGCTGCTTTTCAACAAAGTCGGCTCGCCACCGCTCTGGCGAGTGAGGTAAGTTACTTGGTGCTCACAGCTTGTAATTCACCAAAAATTATTTTCAGTGTCTTTTGCTTCTTATTTTCTCAGAATGGGTTACGTTGTAGTTAGTAACAGTTAAGCAAGATCATATAATTTCTAAGTAATTTGTAGTTGCAAACACTGAAATATCATTTCCAGAAGCCTTTATTGGTGTGTGTGTGGGGGTTTCGGGAAGGGAATGTATTATTTTGGTTCACTGTTAATGGTTACTGATGACTAGTTAATAAGCAGAAATCGTATTGATAGTAAAGTTACTTTATGTGCTCGAGTCGAAATGGATTATAGAATTTGCAGAAAGGGTGTTGTATTATCATAAACTAGCGGCTAAGGCAGCAGTTACCTCGTGTGACGATGCCCATGAAATTGAAGTTTTTATAAAGTACGGCTGGTACGTGGCCATGTGTCCTAAAGACATTTTCAGAAAATTACAATTGCTTTATTTCATCCCCTAAATCAGTGCTCGGAAACGTTCCTCATAAGACCTGTTTTCATTATATATATATATATAAATAATCAAGTGTTTCACGAGAAAAAAAAATACCTTAAATCCTTATTAGAATTAGGTGGGGTGGAAACAGAAACATGGAGAAGTGTGACCGACCCCTTCGCAACAGCTGGAGGAACAGAGGGTCCGTTTTCAGTGCGAGCTCGTGTGTGACAGCGCTGAGACCCCTCAGCTCCCGCCCGTGCTTGGGAACCGCCGGGCTTGCTTTCCTTGTGCTCGGTAGCTAACTTTGTTTATTTCCAGCAACTGAGATGGGCGTTTCTGTCTTCTGGGAGCAGGAGGACTATAGAATGATTGCTTTTTCTTGGGTGAAAATGTGGAGGAAATAGAAATGAAATCTGTTTGCAGGAACCTAGAGCACCGGGCTGAACTAGATCGCTCCTCCACTCAAAGTTATACGTCCACCTGCCTGTGCCTCAGTTTCCCCGCCTGTAAAATGGGGATACTTAAAGCAGCTACCGCCTAGGTTTCCATAGGGCTAGAACATGCAATACAAATGAAGTATTTAGGAAGGTGTCTGGCACATGGTAAGTGCTCGGCATTTTTATTGTTACCAGATGATTGTCTTTCCAAGGAAGTTGGTAAAATAAGCTCTCTGTGGTGGTAGGATGAAAAGCAGTGAAAGCCCCACGAGGCCCCACAGGCGCTGTCGTATATTCCGAGGAACGCGCCTCCTGCCCCCGTGTTTTTGGGGCGCAGTGTCCTGGTGGAGGGACCTGCTCCTGGGGCATCACCGTCCTGGCTGTCACCCCCTGGAAGCAGAAGTGGAGTCCCCACTCGTTCAGTAGTAGACGAGCACCATCTAGTGGCAGCCGCTGCGTCCGGCTGTCTGTCCGCCGCTAAGTGCTGCTTTCTGGTGCATTTGAAATGACAGCAAAAATGCAGGAGCACTGTCTTTTCTTCTCCCGGATCGTGTTTTGTTCCATGTTATTTTCATAGGTGAAGTACAAGAAAGACATTCAAACTCTGCACGGCCCAGTCTCAGAGCTCCCAAATCTGTTGTTTTTAGACCACGCCCTGAAAGCCAGCAGGATGCTGAGCGGCGTAAGTGGGCTGCGTGGCGGGGGCCAGCCGGGCTGCGTGGGCGCCGCCGTTCCCTCGCTAACGCCGTAGGAGGCGGTGGGCTGCTGCGGGAAGCCCTCCAGCGGGGCTGGCGCACGAGGGGCTCCTGCCGGCTTTGCTGCTGCACGGCTGCACCTCAGAGCTGCGCCCGCTTCCCTCCCGCCCCTCTTCCCCCCGTGGGCTGGACCCCTGCCAGGTCGGCCTTAGGTCAGGGAGCTCGTTGGTCGTCTAGCCTAGAGGCGTCTTCTCTGAAAATGAACCCTAGAGGTGTCGGCTTACGTCCACACTGCACTGCCGTCTCCAGATGGTTTCCATGTTCTCTACAGACACGCCTGGGAGAGGCGGATCTCTTCATGTCCGACTCAGATACCTGGGGTCATCGCCCAAGGGGCCTGCCCGTCCGCACTCCCCCGGACCTGCTGTCGCGGGCCCTCCTAACTGATGCCCCGCTCACCTGTGGCTCACCTGTGGCTCACCTGTGGCTCCCTTGCATTTGTCTCGGGTGCCCCGCACTGGTGACAAGCTATCATCTGACTTTGAAGGATTTCCATGCCTATTTTAATAATTACTTATTCTCGCTCCCTTCCTCCCCCCAAAATCGTTTTTGGGACATCTGCTTTGGGCCAGACACAGGTCATGTGGAAAAACATATGTTGGGCAAGGAATGTCTAAAATGAAAATGCTTGCCTTCAAAGACATGACACGGATCAAATTCTGTCATCAAACCCTGCTTCCCAAACTCTTCGGTCATGAGATGTGGCTTTGATAGGTTGAACCATCTGTCGGTTGTTTTGTAACCCTCTGTCCTCCAGCCCCGCCACGGCCGTCCTTCTTGAAGTGTGCTGTGTACCTCGATGATTCACGGCTGCAGAGACTGCCCGTTTGCTTGTGCTTGGTCACCAGTCCTTGGCTGATGGGCAGCTCGTCGTTCCTTCCAGGCCAGCGAGCAGGACTGGAGGCTGGAGTGTCCACGCCAGCCCAGAGTTAGCTCTCCGCCCTGGGAACTCCAGACAGGCCATTCCGGCCCTCATCCCTGCTCTCCCCATACATTCCTTCCTCGAGCGTCCCCGTTTCCACAGCATGTTTTCCTCCTTGACTCACGGGTGTGCGTCTAACAATCAATAGAATTCCATTCTCTGAGCCCCCTGCTTTCTTCACCTTTGGCCTTTGGTGTCCAGTTTTGATCACTGAAGTGACAATTGCCCTTAACTGTTTCCCACCCATTCTTGGGTTAAGTTTCCTACTGATACAGGCTTTCCTGAGTACAAAAGCTTGATAGCTGGAAGAATGTGTGATATTAGTAGGAGATGTTTCTTTTAAAGAATGTTGACCTTCTTTTTAATTATATTTTTTGGAATAATGGTAAATCACAGTTAAATGTAAATTTTCTCAATCATATCTTCCACAGAGAAAAAACAAAGTCATAAATTATACTTATTTTATACTTCACTTATAAAGTTTAAATCTTTCAGGCACTGCTTTTGTCTATATACATTTTTTCCCCACAGAAAAATTATGGGATAGAAAGCTGCAGGCATAAAAATACATTACTTGAAATATCTGCTTATAAATGATGTATAATAATGCATTGGCACAACTTTATTGTATGTTAGAATCACCCTTTTTAAACTATGAATGTAAAATATGGGAGTTTTGTTGACCCATAAAAACAACTTAATTTTATTAAAGTACTGCATAAGAGAATGCTCAGTAAACAGTCTACCAAAATTAGTTGTTAGTTCGTTATAACTGGCTGAGTTTTAACGACCTCTAGAGCTGTTTGGTTCAAATCATAACTCTTTAACATGTACTATGAAGAGTTAAACTACCTCTTATGAGTCTGTATGGACACAATTAAATCTTTGAGGAGACATTTTTGCCTGGAAAATAGAGGTCTGTGGTTTTCAGTTTCTTTTATGACTTTACATAAATTAATATATATTATGTTACTCCGCATCCCTCCACTAGGAGGCAGCAGACACTGTCAGATCAGGAAAATTAAGTATGGACTTAGTTCTTTTGCAGGTCTTAGTTCAAATAGGTCTTTTTATTCAGTTTCTGAAATACTTTACAACTGAAATAGATAATTGAATCGGGGACAATATGTATGCACCATTTCTCAGTATATGTCCATTATTCCAGACTTAATATCCTAGGCTAGATTATTCTAGGTTTTGACTTAGCCATGGAATATGCTCTAGTTCACGTCCCATTCATGAATATTTTGTAAAGTAAATAACGTTTAATCATATTACACAGTCTCTAGGTCTGTTGTTATCCTTCAAGATGGTGATGTTGATGATGGTTTTTAAGCAGTGGAGGCACCCGAGTTTAGAGCTTGATCTCTTCAGTCAGGATGCCCCATGGGAGGGCTTCTGTGACCTTCCGGGGCACTCTCCCCCTGGCGTATGCAGGTGGAGTTTTGGGGGAGAGCTCCCTCCCCAGCTGACGGCACCGCGTGGACGGTGGTTTCCCACGCGCGGCAGCTCCCGTGGCACTGGC
>PVKH010043977.1:0-10637 GCA_004027955.1 Chaetophractus vellerosus | reverse complement strand
AAAAAAAAAAAAAGTGTTTTCTTTATTGAGCCTCCTGTTCTCAATCACTTATTTTATTTTTTATGATTTATTTCTTTTTTTTTCCAATCACTTTTGTTTGAAATCAGTAGGAAAAACTTTACCTCTTGCCAACCAGCAAAGTAGCATTGGGTGTTCTCCTAGTTAGGGTTCGGTAAGACAAAACTGACCCTCCTTGCCCTGCTGCCTATCTCCTTTCCCTTTTTGTTTTTATTTCCTGCCTGCGTTTGTAGAGACTGGCTAGAGACCCATGAGCAGCCAGGCCTTTGGAGAATCAGGAAGAATCAGAAGCTGTTGATACAAACCAACATAAAACCTCCAAGATAAAACTGAAAAGCGGAGAATATTTCAATCACATATTTTACCTTATTTTTCTCCCAGTCTTTCTTTACACAGTTTTTAGAATCAAGGAACTCTTTTTAAGAAAATAAAAGAATTACTGAAGGAGGAAAGAAATACTGAGACAAGTATTTTAATTAACTTTACAACAGATGATGGGATAACTTTGGGTGAATCATTATTCTCTCAACTTGGAGATTCTTACTTCCATGCATTATCAAACCTTGCTATGAATGGGTAGCCTTAAAACTTTAGGGTTGGAAGGAACTTTAAATGTCATCAAGCCTGAACACCCACTCAGTGCCAAGTCCCTTCTTGCAATTGGACGTTGGAAACACGAGGGTGCTAAGGGATGTATATTACACAAATAAATGGAAGAGAAGCAGCAGTAATGTTGGATTCTGCATTTTCTTCAATAAATTTCAGGACCTTGGAATCCCTGGAATAGGAGAAAGGGATTATTATATATTAGGAACAGATACAGTAGCAGCTAAGAGACTGAGGGAAAAGACTGAAGAAACTGGCTCTCTTGCTTGGCTCTGTGACAATTAGGGAGGATCAATTTGCCATTTAAATATCTTTCCCCTAAGAAGGGGCTGGAACAGATAAGAGGACACAAAGGAGAATAAATATAACGGAACTGAATTTAGAGAAACACATGGCATACTTGTAAGGAAGATGGGAAAATCCCATCCTTGGTGAAGGGTATAACTGGTTGGTGCAGATCCTTAGGTAGTAGCTACATGGGCATTTTGCTAGAGAAGAAGATACAGATAAGAGTTTATGGTGTCCTGGATTACTTTTCCGGATCTCTGATTCTGTGACTTATTCCCTGTCCTATGAATAGTTTTGTACAAAGGCACAGGATTTGTATTTTCTTTTAAGATTTAAAATATTTTAAGGAGCCAACAGAGGATGATTTTGCAAATCATCTTTGAGCTTTGAGGGCCACAGAAAACCAAGGACTATACTTTGGTAGTGGGCCTTACATCTCAGATGTATCTGCCTTTTTAAGCCAGACTTTCAGGATCAAGTAAAAAAAGGTACCCCTCACCTTATTCTTTTTTCTTTTTTTTAAACGGCTTTATTTGAGGTATAATTTACAGTAAACTACACATATTTAAAGTGCACAGTTTGTGAAATCATTACCACGCTCAAGATAATTAAAATATCCATCACTCTCAAAAGTTTCCTTGAGCTCCTCCCCGCTGCCCTGTCCCAATAACCACTGATTTGTTCTCTGTCAAGACATTACTATGCATTTTCTAGAATTGTATGTAAATTGAATCATAGAGTATGATCTCTATGGTCTGGCTTCTTTAAGCATATGTTGTTACACATATTAATAGTTCACTTCCGTAGTAGTATTATTGTATGGTTCTGCCACACTTGGTTTATTCATTTGCCCTTTGATGGATGTTTGTGTTGTTTCCAAATTTGTTTGTTTGCTATGAACACTGATGTACAAATTTTTGCCTGGCAAATACTTTCATTTCTTTTGGGTAAAAACCTAGGAGTACAATGATTAGGTCAGATAGTATATCTATATTTAACTTTTTAAGAAATTGCCAAACACTTTTCCAAGGCAGTTGTACCATTTTGCATTCTTGCCAGCATGGATAAGTGTTCTAGTTTCTTGCCAACTTTTGGTATGATCAGTTTTTAAATTTTTAGCCATTCTAGTGAGTGTATAGTGGTAACTTAATGTGGCTTTTATTTGCATTTCTCTAATGACTAATGATGTCGAGCATCTTTTCATATGCTTATTTGCTATCTATATGTCTTCTTTGGTGAAGTTTCTACTGGAATTTTTTTGCCCATTTTAAATTATTTTTTTATATTCTAGATACAAATCCTTTGGAGATAGGTGTTGCAAATATTTTCTTCCAGTTTGTGGCTTGCCTTTTCATTTCCAAAACAGTGTCTTTTGAAGAGCAAAAATGTTTCATTTTGATCAAGTCCAATTTATTTATTCTTTTATAGTTCATGCTTTTGTGTCTTATTTCAAAAATTTTTGTTAAAGTCAAGGTCACTGAGACTTTCTCCTAGGTTTCTTCTAGAAGTTTTATAATTTGAGTTCTTAAATTCTTTTTCACTGTGGATTTATGAGTTATGTTCCACACATTCACTTTGGGGTGTAAGATTTTATCTGTAGTGAGAGCAGAACATTTCTGACACTGTTAGGACCAGGGACCTTTAAGATTCCATGTATCCTGGAAGCAATTTCATATTCCTATGAGGGATTAGAAACATTTTCTTCTCCTGTACTTGGTGTGCTACACACTGTATAATGTCTATCTTCCAATCTATAAATATTAATGAATGTTCAGCAGCTTTATAAATAGAAAGAGTAATTCATTCCAGAGTAGAAAGAGAGAGTAAAAGCAATAACAACAGTAATAGCAGCTGTTTGTTGCATACACTTACTATAACCATAATAGCACCATGTTAGAGCGTGTTAGATCCATTATCTCATGAATCTTCACAGCAACCTTAAAAAAAATAGGACTATTGTTATTCCAATTTTATAGATAATTAAACTGAAACTCAGTGAGATCAAGCAACTTGCTTGAGGACATAGAACTAGTGAGTGGCAGAGTTAGAATCCAGACCTAGGTCTGGCTGATTCAAAAGGATATGCTTTTACTTGCCACATTGTACTGACAATTTATATGTATCCAGTTTTTGCACCTTCAGTTTAAAAGAGAAGTTGACCCCAGACTACTCACTGCTGGGAATTTCTTAGATTTTGGTGGTACCCCTTTAGGGTCCATTGGTCATCTGTAATCTATTAAAACTGAACTCTTCTAGAGTTCCACTGATGGGAAAGAAGTTCTGGGACTGGACGTACAAAGTGCAATGGTTAAACGCCTAACTGCTTTTAGCATTTAGTCATTTAGACTTTGAAACCATCAGAAAAATCTTAATTAAAACGTCCTTATGGGGAAGAGGATGTGGCTCAAGCGATTGGGCTCTTGCCTACCACACGGGAGGTCTGTGGTTTGGTTCCCAGTGCCTCCTAAAGAAGACAGCAAGCTGACACGAAGGGCAGGCACGGCAAGATGACACAACAAGAGACACAAGAAGAAAAACGTAATGAGAGACACAACAGCAAAGCAGGGAGCAGAAGTTCCCGGTGCCTCCTAAAGAGGATGAGCAGGAGGGGAAGCTGGCACGACGGGCAGGTGTGGCGAGCTAACGCAACAAGATGATTCAACAAGAGACACAAGAGGAAAAATATAGGGAGAGACACAACAAAGTAGGGAACAGAGGTGGCATAAGGGCATAAGCAATTAGGTGCCTTCCTCCCACATCAGAGGTCCTGGGTTTGGTTCCTGATGCCTCCTAAAAAACACCACCACCACCACCAACACAACAACAAAAAAAAGTCCTTATGTTAGGCATCTGCAAGTAGCTATTACAGTGCATGGAACTTAACTGATGCACAGGCTATTAGCAAGTTGTTTAAATTATTATTTTTTAATGTAACTTCTTTTGCAAGTAAAACAGTTCTACCAGCATCACCTGTCAGGAATTTTAGCTATTTAAATTGCAAGAAGAGAACAGAGCTGAGAGGACTTCCAGAAAGATGGCGGATTAGAAAGACATGGGACTTTCTTCTCTCCCAGAAAAATAGCTAGAGAACTGGCAGAAACGACCTGGGGAAAAAATATTTCGGGGTTTAGGACACCAGGGGAAGGTTGGACACCACCCAGAAGAGAGAGGGGCACAGGATAAAAGATCTCGACGGAAAGACTGAGTAGAAGATGCAGCTTCAGCCACAGGCGCCCTCCCCCCACCCTATGAGCAGACAATTTTGAATTCTCTGGCCTTGAGCTGAAGGCTATGGACAGAGGGGGCCCACAGGGACCCATCTCCCTAAGAAATCGGAGAGAGAGGGATGCAGCCTAAGGCTGATTCGGCTTTTGGCTCATAAATTTGGTCTGCTGTGTCCCAAATCCCTTCCAGGGCCTGAGAGGGGCAACACCATTGTTTGCCCTGTGTTTGCCCACACAGGACTAAAGAGATTCAACCCTCTCAATCACCCT
This sequence comes from Chaetophractus vellerosus, assembly GCA_004027955.1. Lineage (NCBI taxonomy): Eukaryota > Metazoa > Chordata > Mammalia > Cingulata > Chlamyphoridae > Chaetophractus > Chaetophractus vellerosus. The sequence goes on along the minus strand of PVKH010043977.1, from coordinate 6,231 downwards.
CCCTACTGACCAGGACTGGTTGTTGAGGACACAGAGGAGAGTGGAATTATTTCCTGTTGGGGGTGGGGGCTGCCAGCAAAGGATAGAACAGCCTCTGTGAAAGTTTGAATTGCAAGGCTCCTAGCCTCCAGGGAGGATTCTGTCACATTGTTTCCATAGGTGTTGCCACAAACACACTCCCACCAGGCTTTGGACTGAGAGGGCTGTGGAAGAGTACCATCTGCTGGTGGACCAAGGAAGTGCATGTGAGGAAATAAGTAAATAAGAGACTTTTTCCCATCTTTATAGCCTCCCTCCCCAAGGCCCGAGGAAGTAGGTCTGCAATCCATTACTGGGTCCACGGCCCCAATTTTTACATAAATATATATTTTTTTTAGTTATAGAAGTTGTAAACTTACAAAACAATCATGCACATCTGTAGAATTCCCATACAACACCACGTCACCAACACACCACACCATTGTGGAACACTTGTTACAGATTATGAGATAATATCATCAGACTATTACCACTATGGTCCATAGTGTACACTTAGCATAATTTTTCCATACCCCCCTATTATTAATACTACATCTTTGGCATTGATGCAAGAATACTACAGTATTGCTATTAACCATAGTCTATAAGTTACATTAATTGTATTTTTCCCATGCTTCTCTACATTCCCACCACCTGTTCTAGTTCACAGAAGGACATTCTTGCATTTGTACTATCAACCACAATTCTCATTCACCTCTGGGTTCACTGTGTCATTCAGTCCCTAGATTATTCTCTAGCTTTCTTTCAATTGACATTTACATCCCTAGACTACCCTTTTCAGCCACAATCACATTTATAAACCAGCTGCTACTCACTATAATATAATACCATCAACTCTATCCATTTCCACACTTTTACAGTTAAGTTAATTAAAACTTCTACATACATTAAGCATCAGTACTCCTTCACAGCAGGGCCCAGATTTTAGCAACTAACAGGGGCAATCCTAAACACAGAGCCTCCTGCCACTAAATCCCTATGAAAAGGAGAGAAATTGAGCATCTAAGTAATCTCACCATCCTAATCAGATGCCTAGACATCAGCAAAAACTTACAAGGCATACTAAGAAAATGGAAGAAATGGCCCAAAAAAAAGGAATATATCAAAGCCCCAGATGAAACACAGGATTTGAGACAACTAATCAATGAGATGCACACTAATTTCCAAAATCAAATTAATGAGTTGAAAGACAATATAGCTAAAGTGATAGGAAAAACAAAACAAAACAAAACATCAAGACAACACTGAGCAAGCACAAAGAAGTAAAAAACCTGAAAAGAAAAGTAACAGAGGGAAGCAGATGAGGTTCAAGTGGTTGGGCATCCATCTACCACATGGGAGGACCCAGGTTCAATCCCCAGGACCTCCTGGTAAAAAAAAAAAAGAAGAGCAGGCAAGCCGGCCCACACAGCAAGATGATGACACAACAAGAGAGAGATGCAGAGGAGAGTCAAGGCGAGACATACCAGAAACCAGGAACTGAAGTGGCACAAGTAACAGGGTGCCTTTCTCCCACATTGGAGGTCCCTAGAATCAAATCCTGGTAAAGCCTGGAGGAGAAAAATGAGAAGAGAAGGCAAGAAACAGACACAGAGGATCACCCAGTGAATGGACACAGATAGCAAGGGGAGGGGACGAAGACTCATAGAACTGTACCAAAAAGAAAAAATAAAGTCAATTAAAAAAAAAAAAAAGTAACAGAGCTCAGGGAATGAAAGATATAGGTCTACCTACCAAGTCCACTTTTCTGGGACAGAACAGTCTCTTCAACAAATGTTGTTGGGAGAACTAGATATCCATAATCAAAAGAATGAAAGAAGACCCCTATCTCACTTGCAATACAAGAATCAACTCAAAATGGACCAAAATGGAGTGGATATGGCTCAAGCAGTTGAGCTCCTGCCTCCCACACAGGAGGTCCTGGTGCCTCTTGAAAAACAAAAACAAACAAAACAAACGAAAAACCAACTCAGGGAAGCCAACGTGGGTCAGTGGCTGAGTGCCGGCTTCCCACATATGAGGTCCCAGGTTCAATTTCTGTACCTCAAAAAAAAAAAAGGATCAAAGACCTTAACATAAAAGTCAGGACCATAAAACTCCAAAAGATAACGTAGGGAAACATCTACAAGACCTTACAGTATGTGGGGATCTCCTAAACCTTACACCCAAAGCACAAACAACAAGTGAAAAAGTAAATAAATGGGACCTTCTCAAAATTACACTTCTGTACCCCAAAGGGCTTGAAGAGGGTAAAAAGGCAGCCTACTCAATGGGAGAAAATATTTGGAAATCACATGTGACAAAGGTCTAATGTCCATGATATATAAAGAGATCCTACAACTCAACAATAAAAAGACAAATGACCCGATTAAAAAATTGGCAAAAACCTGAATGCAAATGGCAAAAAAACACATGAAAACTGCTCAGCATCACAGGCTATTACGGAAAGGCAAATCAAAGCTACAATGAGATACCATTTCATACCTACTAGAATGGCCACTATTTAAAAAATAAAAACAGAAAACTACAAGTGTTGGAGAGGATGTGAAGAGATAGGAACACTTATTCAATGCTGGTAGGAATGTAGAATGGTATAGCCACTGAGGAAGTCTGGCGGTTCCTAAGGAAGTTAGATATAGATCTACTACCATGTGACCCGACAATACTGCTACTAGGTATATACATAGAAGAACTGAGAGCAGTGACATAAACAGACATCGGCACACCAATGTTCATAGCGACTCTTTACAATTGCTAAAAGATGGAAACTGTCGTGAATATACACGATGGAATATTATGCAGCTGTAAGAATAAATGAAGTAGTGAAGCATAAGACAACATGGATGAACCTGGAGCATATTATGTTGAGTGAAGCAAGCCAAGCACGAAAGGACAAATACTGTATGACTGTGCTATTCTGAAGTAAATATATTGTGTAAACTCATGGAGTTAATAACTAGAATATGGGTCACCAGTGAGTAGAATGTGGTTAGAGAATGGAAAGATGAGGTTTAATCCCTGTGGAATTGGTAAAAAGTTGTTTTTTAATCTTTAGAAATGAACAGAAATGGTGAAAACACACTATAGGATTTGTAATTAGTAGCGCTAACATATGGGTATGATAGTGGTTTGTTTTTTGTTGTTTTTCTTTCTCTTCTTTGGAGTAATGAAAATGTTCTAATATTAATATTCAAGTGATGAATGCACAACTCAGTGATTTTATCAAATGTTACTGATTGTACACTTTAGATAAATTACATGGTTTATGTACCAAAAAAATAAATAAGGTGGGTTAGGGGAAAATACACCAAAGATTCGGACTGTAGTCAGTAGTAATACTTTGACAATGCTCTTTCATAATTTGTTACAAATGTTTCACAACAATGCAAGGTATGTGTGGTGGGGTGATGTATGGGAGCCCTATATGATGTTATGCATGCTTGTTCTATAAATTTAAAATTTTTACTATACACTTATTGATTATGAATATTCATGTATGAATGATATTCCTCAATAAAATGTTTTTAAAATAAAAAAAAAAAAGAAAAAGAAAAGAAAAAAAATCTGCCTGGCATCCTTCACCTTTGACTGCTCTCATTTTGGACAAAGGCCCACAACTAAACATTTATAATCTCACTATCTTTGCTTTCAGAAGGGCATGAAACTGTAACATAGTAATAATTCAGCAGAGTCAACCAAAATTATGCAAGATTTTTAAATTATATATCTTGTATTCTTTCTAATTCCACACTAAAATTCAGGTTTTACAAAGTTATATTCCTAGCTGAATCAGGAAGCTTTTCTCTTAGAATGTTTCAATTTCTGGATTGTGTGAGAAGGAATGGAATCTATTAAAATGCAAGAATACTCTTCAGCCTCCTAACATCCTGATTGTACATATCCTTAAACTTCAGAAATCCATCTAGTTGACACCCACATTTATCAATGCTGTAGTGCCCACAAAACACTCCAAATTCTTTTTATGTATAATTCTCTTATTTTCCTTCATCCTTAAGGACTTCCCAAACAACGAGTATGATGCCTAAGAGAAGACTGACTCACGAAGAACCAAGGGGGAGTACCAGGCGGCCTGGCTTCAGCCACCCATGTCAGCATCTAACAATCACATATTTTAAAAGATGATGTCTAACTGCTTTTTAAACTTAGACCCCATCTCCATTTGGCTAAAGAGATAGAAAAACTCCCATACAATCTCCCATAATCTTCCATACAAGATTATGATCTGTACTTAGAATGTGTATAAACCCAGAAAGGTATGTAGCAGCTATAGGGATTAGTAACCCCTCAAACGCAAACAACCTACAGGCACACTTTGTCCAAACCAGTTCAGTTTTATAAAGTACAATCTTAATGGAGTTCCAGAGGACGCACACTCTAGAAAAGGTGGAGGAGGCAAAACAGCTTTGAGTTCTGTTTTAGTCTGCAGTTTAAGAGAACCAAGCCATGGGTAACAAAAGCACACCAGCAATCTTGCCCATACTACCCACCCACACATACATATACACAGACACAAAGAGAAGTGGATTGTAATGCTCCTCCTAGTCTTTCATTTCCACAGAGTTCAAACAGAATATTCTAATGCCTTGAGGCAGGTTATACTTGGCAATAAAGGAGTTAAGCTGCACTACTTTCCTGGAATCCTTCCAATCCCTTAGCTACTAAAGCAATTCCTTACTGCCTGTGCTACATATTTTTTTAAAATCCAAAAAGTTAAGGGTTAAGACCAACACTTCAGAAAGAAAAAGAGAACTTGATTAAGCTCCACCCTTTCTAAAGCAAATACTAACCACTCTTGGCCAAATCCACTCTGCATACAAGACTCCAGTGACATTCCAAAAACAGGTGAAAGGAAAGTTGAGTTTCCCCAGGGTTCTCGCCTTACAGCACAACACGTGTAGCAGATTTCACAAATTTGTGAAACACACATATCAGATAAACAAACACATATAAAATTCTACTAAGAACTTGAAAAAATATTTACAAGTCACAGAGGTCACTGTAAATCAGCAGAGATAGTTGGAATGCAGGTTAGCATGGTCAAACAACACCCATGGAAACAAAATCAAAACAAAAAGATACAGAAACAGAAGGAATGTGGGCCCTAGAACTTAAGTCTTAAGACAGGAAGCTCTCCAACTAGAGGGCCTGTTCTTATACCGAAGAAACACAGGGATATGCTGCTTTAATCATTTAAGGTTGTTTTTTTTGGGGGGTGGGGGATGGGAGGAGGGAGTGCAGCACTCCTATTAACTTTACACTTAGACACAAAAAGATGTTCACCAGATAAAAACAGGCAGTCACTAGAGCCTATAAGTCATTGGAAAGGAAAGTCCGGGAGCACCTGGTCTTGCTAGAAAAAGGTAGAAAAGAGATGAGTCACTATTTTAATTCTATTTATTACTCTCCATATCTCAGCCTTCTGGGTCACAAAGCAACATTTTCTTCCTGTTTCCACCACTTTATCAGTTTTCTTCCTAAACTTGTGGAGTTGGGTCAGAATGCTAAGGACAAGAGAAAAGAGAAAGAAAGAGGAGCTATAAAGTAGAGAGAGATACAGGTGCAAGGTTAATCACCTGGAAGGGAAGACTAAAACACAGTTACAACTAGCAAATGATTATTAAGATCAAAGACTCTTTCCCTCTCTTGGATAGTGCTTCAAATCTTTTTTTATAGTAAAATGCAGACAAAATAGCTCCCTGGAGAGAAGATAAAAAAGATTTAGTGTGGGCAAAAGGTAATGAAATATGATAGGGTTACTTGAATGTCAAAATTTCTTCAGACTCACACGGGAAGTAACTGGCACCTGAGGAAAGCTATACTCTTCTACAGGTAGGAAAAGGGAATGTCAGCAGCCTTGGGGCACAGGAGGTGGCAGAAGAGGAGTTTAGGAGATGGTTATCATGGGAAATGCATAAAAAGCAATTCAATTACTCACAAACTTCTTGGACTTGCGTTCTAACTTCCTCCCCACGGAGGAGGTTTATCAGCATCCTAGGTCAAGAAGGGCATAATCATAGAAGTTCTAACTCCCTGAAAAGTGATAAGCAACAGGGCAGAGACAGGTTTTTTTGGATACAGAAAAATTGTAAGGCAAATAATTAACACTGATGACCGAATGACCAGAGGTCTGGGGCAGGAACTGATTCCTGTAAATCGCAAGGACGAACGTCC
>PVKH010043976.1:0-10664 GCA_004027955.1 Chaetophractus vellerosus | reverse complement strand
TGTCCTCAGTTATGGCTTTAAGATCTCCAACTGATAGGATGAAACGATTCCCCTCATTACTGAGGGCATTCTCCTTTGTTGATTGTAGGTCAATTAATTATAGACTCAATCAACTGACTAAAGATATAAATCCATCTACAACATTTCCTCACTGTAAAAATCAGACCAGTGCTTGCTTGACCAAACAATTAGACACCATAACTAGGCAAGTTGACAGGTGAACTTAACCATCACAATTATTAAATGTATTTGTTGTGGATTTCTTCTGTAGTTATATAGTTCTGCTTACTTTATAGGTTGCTCCCTTAAATAGGAGAGCTACTTCTAGACTCTAAAATTTTGTAGAACCTTTTGGAAGCTTTATCATTACTTAAGTAAGGAGAGTAGTAATGCAATGAAATTTTAAATTCCATCTTAAATAAATAGCTGTAAACATTGTAGTGTTTTACACATAATTACTGCTGCATATGGAAAATTTTCTTTTAGGTTTTGTTTCAAGCATTTAGTTGATCCTATTAAACTAGATATTTTTTCAGACTTTTTCATATTGTTTTGATTCCATCTAACTCAGTACACCTTCAGTAGTTAAACTATTAAATACATACAAACACTTTTTATGGTTCACTAGGCCAATAAATTCTCAATGGCTTTCAAGTTCACTCTGATTATTTTTATTCTTTCAAAAAAAATGGATTATATATGATTATGATGCAAAGTTTTGCTTTCTTCTGAAGTAACTGCCTGATCTGGGGTTCTCCTTGTCCTCTGCTGCCCAACTGTCATATCCTGGTAGCATGAGGAGTTCAAGGATCTAGAAACAGTTCCATATAGCAGAAGTGAAGGGCCTGGAACAAACCGGAAAAAGACTGCAGGAATTTGCAATAGGAAAGGTTATAAAGGCAGGTCAATGTCAGACCACGATATAACTGAAAGCTATGGGGTTAACTACAGAAGCATTTTAAGCAGAGGAATAGCATGGTATCACAATTCTTATAGATCTTATATACAGAAGGTAGAGTTGGAAAATTGCAGCTCTCATCATATTAGCTTCTAGTTTAAAAACTTGGAATGCTTCCCCAGGGTCTTCTGAATCAAGATTGGATTGTCTTCAGATTTCTAGGTATGTTAGGTCACAAATTGCTACAGTGAATATGAAAATGTTTGAAAATACCCAATTATATAAATCATAAAGTGAATGAGTGCCATTACAAGTTAGTGAGATAGGTAATATAAGAATTAAATCTTTATGGGGATGATGTTCATCAGGGTGATGGAAATTGAGTTATATCTAGGCAAATACGTGTTTGCATATTAATATTTATATGTAACTGATTATGTGTTGAACTGAAGATTGATGTGATAGGCATGAGGATATTTCAGGAAGGGAGAATTACACAGACACAAGAGTGGGTGTGAACAGCACATATTTGAGGAAGAGTGAAAAAGCCTGACTTGACTAGGTAGAACTGAAGAAACCAAAGTCTGGAGATAGGCTGAATGGGTGAAGAGCGGATGAGTTGATGAAGCCATTAATCTGTGAGAGTATAGGTTTTTTGTTTTTTTTTTCCCCAAGAGGTACCAGGAATTGAACCCAGGACCAGTATATGGGAAGCAGGCACTCAATCACTGTGCTACATCCACTCCCCAAGTATAGGTTTCGTTTTGCTTTGTTTTTAACATAAATGGCATGTAAGGAAAAATTTTAAAATATACTCTTATTTTAAAATCTTGTAAGGTTTGAGAAAGATTTAAAATAAGAAATCCTGGAGAAAAAGGAAGGTTAGCTTCTATTGGCTACATTCTGATAAATGTATACTAAGCTGAAATGTTGAAGTTATTTATCAGAATGCAGGGTTCTGAGATAATGAGAGGCAAGAAGGAGCATTTTGATGAGCCACGGGTTGATGCTACAGGGAAGGTAGTGCTGATGGAAACGTTGATTCCTCATGTGGGTGAGTCCTGGGCAGTTGAGGTTACTAGAGAATGAGTGAAGTGGGAATAAAATAGTGTACAGAACCCAGTTTCACAGTTTTGCCTAGAACTTTTCCTAACAGTGTTCAACAATAGAAATCATGATTCTTTTTAATTTTCTCAGCTTATGTTATTATTCCCCTGCATCAGTGTCTGTTTCAAAGTCCTTGCTGAAATTATAAAAGAATAAGATTCAATATTTTCAAAACATATCAAGACAAAAGATAAACAATTTTACTTCATTTACCTGTATAGTCACAATTGGTATTTATAATTCCACACAGACCTGTGAGATTCTTAACTTCATCAGACATAATGTTTATCATTACTTTAGTATTATATCTCTCTGTTGTTAGTATAAAAGAAAAAGGCACAAACATAAATGAGGTGTTATTTTTATTCTATGAAATGTAACACATCTTTTTAATGGCCTTTGTTCAAAATCTGTTGTTACCCTTTACCCTTTCCTTCTCCTTTTTCCTCCATCCCCTCCAACTTTCATTCTTTCTTTTCTACCTTCCAAGATGGGAGAAGTGAAATCATGACAAATGTGAACTGGTTTATCTTCTTTCAGTAGAATGAAGGGAATAAAACCCTAAAGTAGCCTTAAAATGACTCACAGAACACACAACAGGGATTGCACAGAATCCTTTGGAAGGTGTTATTCACCCACAAGTCTGGATAATTTGATATTTTTGCATGTATGAATTGTGTGTAGGTTGTGTTAATTATACATCATGTTTAGAAAAATACTTTTTTTGTTGAACAGTGTAAATGTCAGTCTCATTAGCTATCATTATTACCTGTCAGGAAGAAGATGCTTGAAATGAATGATAATTCCCTCCATATTTCTGTGGATGAATACAAATGCAAAAATTGTTGGGTTTTTTTTTTGTTGTTGCTCATCTCATTTTCAGTGCCAGTAATCCATCTTCTTTCTTTCAAAGTGTTTTCATGCCAACCTCTAAACTTAAAAAGAGAAAACTGGCCTAATTATAAACCACGAGCTTGAACTAGTTCAGACTGATTCATGGGAAAAAAGTTGGGCAGAGTCACTGAAGAACCACTTTTTTTTTTTTTTTTTTTACTAGGAGGTCCCGGGGATCGAACCCAGGTCCCTCTATATGGGAGACGGACGCCCAGCCATTTGAGCCACATCCGCCCCCTGAAGAACCACTTTTTAAGGCAATTAAATTCTAATAATATTAACAAGGTAGCTCTAAAGGTGAGGTTGGGGGGGGAGTACAATTTTGATGTGTTATTAATTATCTAAATTGTCCAATTCTAGCCTGACCAAGACAGATGACTCCGTCTTCGCCCCACTTCCAACTGGATAGTTCTGTTTTGATATGGATTTCAGTGGGCTTTTGAAAAGATACGACTTTTCAGAGACAGCAGCTGATACCTGAAATGGTAATTCACATGTTCCTCCAGTCCCCCGGCATGAGCGCTGAAGCAGGGCCATGAAAGATCTTATGCTTTTCAAGTAATTGTCATGTGCAGTGTCTGCTCCTTTTGACCCCCTACGATAACACACTGAGCCCTGATCAGACAGTCCAAGAGAAAGTTTACCTAGAACCCTTATTTGGCAGTACCCCTGGGGCCAAATGTAAGAAAATTGTTTGCCCATGCAGAGGAAGTACAGTTATTTTGGTGGGCATTCAATGTTGGGCACATGGGAGGTGCTCCATGACTATTTGCTAAATCATATTATTATTCCCTCTAAAGTATGAAAAACACACAAAGGCATAGAGAAGATAGGTGACTTAAATAAGGTTTTGTATATGAATGGTACAACTGAGACTGGGAACAAATCACAGTTCATTTTCTTTTCCTACTCTATCTTTGGACCTGACAAACAATTAAAAATCCAGATTCAGAAAAATATTTCCAAGGCTGGGACTTCTAGAGAGCTATTTAACAATGCAAATGATGAGATAGGGGTTAAAGAGCAAGAGAATACTGAAAATTAGTTTTCACTGAGGGGTATGATACCCACGGACAAGAACAGACACTATTTTGGAACTATTCTGTAAGAGCTGCTGATTCTCTGGTCTGGGCACATAATCCAAATATCATTGCTGGTGAGATCTACTGAGTTCAGGAGCATTTCTTAAAAAGTGAAAAAGTTCTTCTTAGGACTGTATCAATATGGCAAAAAATATTCATTAAAGTGAATGAAACCACAGCATAGAATGGATGATAAAATGTTGACTAAATGCTTAAATTAGATGTAAATAGTTGGGCTACAAACTTCAAATAATATATAGAGATGAAGACAATGGGCATCAAGGGTAAACTTTTAGTCTTTTCTCACTTGTGTATAGTTAAAGCACTTGGCCTGGGTCTATTGAAGAAAATTGTCCCTACCCAGTTTAATTTGCAAACATTTCTGTATTTGTCATCTTATTCTGTGTTCTTCACTGATCCTGTTCTGCACTGACCCCTGTCTCATGTTGAGCCACAATACACTGGCCATTTCCCCATATAAGTGTTCATTGCTGGCTGTTCTCAGCTTCTGTTTGCAACTTTTAAAAAGTTTAGACTTCATATATGAAGTGTTAAGCAATGGTAGTAGATGGTAGTGGTTGTGGTTTCGTCTGTTGCAGATTTTTCTGTCTTCATGTTGGCCTCACAACCCACAATCCTTCCTTTTGGGAATTTCCTCCCTCCCCCAACTCCATGTAGCTTGGCTGAGGCTGTCAACCATCATAACTGATACCTAATCCTGGCCAAACACTGGACGTGTGAGTTGGACCTGGGCAGTCAGAATATCTCATTCCACTCGCCAGTGGTTCAGAGATGGGCATAAGAGCCAAGTTGGAACAAGGAATTGCTATTCCTGGGACTTTTTGGGTTGAGTACAGGACCGTCCTGCTTGGCTTTAGGGTCATATAACAAGAAAGCTGTGAACTCTCACCTGCTTATAGCAATCTTCCCAAACCCTGGGCCTCCACTAATCTTTTAAGGCATCTTGGCATAAATTTGAACAGGGTACCCTTTCCCTTAGAAAACCTTTTTATGTTAGTATATTATTTATTTCTCAGTAATAGCAATTACATCAAATGTAATGTCATGCTGTTCAAATATTCTAAATCAAATTTTTGAACATTAAAAATATTTGAATATTTAATCACTATAAATAGGAACTCAAAATTACTATGATATAATAAGTTAAAAATAGTTACATATTTTTATTTTTTGTAAATAAAATTCTTTTTGACTTTTTTTCTCCAATGTCTTATTGATACTGTGTAATTGTAGACAGTGTTTTTTAATTACATTTTAATTTAATTTTATTTTATTTTATTATTATTATTTTTTAAAGATTTATTTATTTTATTACATATCTCCCCTTCCCCCCGCTGCGGGGATGCGCCAAGAATGGTCACTGCGCAGGTGCGGCTTTCCCCGCTTGTGGGCGGTCTCTGCGATGGCCGGCTTTCAGTTCGCGGGTGGCTGGCTGTGCTCCATCCGCGGGCGACCTGCCCTGCCCATGGCGGCTCTTGCCATGTCCCTGGCAGCTTCTTGCCCTGCCCACGGCGGCTCCGGCCCGCCCATGGCGGCTTGCCATTCTCAAGGCAGTCTGCCCGCTAGGAGAGGTCCCCGGGAATTGAACCCGGGGCCTCCCATGTGGTATGCCGGCGCCCTATCCACTGGGCTATCGAGCCGGCCCCCCATTTTAATTTTAAAAAGGTATATTTTCCACTGGTGTTTGATTTGAGGAAACAATTTAAGGTCTTAGTTTTTTAATATCACAAATTTTTTCAGGAGCATTAATCAATTTCAAGGGAATATGTTTACAATAGTTGTAGTAGTTTAAGCCATGATTTTCTCAGTATCATAAACTTTTCTTTTAAAGGTCATATTGTTATATCCAATATACCCAATAAGCAACAAGAAATTGATTTCGAAATTGATTTTGGCATATAGACTCACCTGATCAGGGGATTTGCAGTCAAAGTTAGTATTTTTTTAATACACTTTTTTATTGAAGTATATTATTCAACCATGAACATGCATAAACAATAAGTGTATAGTAAAATTTGTGAACTTACAAAATAAATGTGCATAACATCATGCAGGGGTCCCATACGTCAACCTACCACCAACACCTTGCATTGTTGTGAAACATTTGTTACAAACTATGCAAGAGCATCGTCAAAATATTACTACTAACTGTAGTCCATATATCATATTTGGTGTATTTTCCCCCAACTGACCCGATTATTTTTAAAATATATATTTATTACAGAGGTTGTGAACTTCCAACACCATCATGCACATGTGTATACTTCCCATACAACACCCCTTACCAACAAACCACACCGTGGTGGAATATTTGTAATATTTGATATGAGATAATATCATCAGACTATTACCACCAACCATTGTCCAGAGCATACACCTGGCACATCAAATTAAGTATTTTTACTCTTTTCACTAGTATTATTGATGTTAGATAAGTTAGTATCAATGTCAAGACCCTGTAATTTGTTTATCAACAATAATTTTTGTACACGTTACTGCTTTATTTTTCTTTGAAGAATTTATTAATTCCTTAATATTCTCAAGAAAATTATGCACATTAAATTTGATGTTTGCGTGATTTTGCTCATAACAGGTTTACTTCAAATATCATGCCAAATTAATATTGAGCATATACATTTTAAAAGAAATATTTTTGAAAGTGAAATTTTAGCCTGTTTTCTAGAATCAGTATCTTTATTAACATCAACAGTAGGTCTCAGATTAGAGTCTCTTACCTCCAATTGAGTTTTTGGTGGCTTGATAACATCTACTTGACTATCCTTTAGCATAGACAATAAAGATTTTAAGATGTGTTTGCAATACACTTCTATGTTTCATTGATGCTTAAAAGTACTTGTTGACATCCTGGATAATTTTTAAACGTGGTGGCACCAAAGAAAATTTTGCTAAATTTCTTATTACCAACTTTATAGAATTCACAGTATAAGTAGTGCAGAATGCCTAAGTCTTCTTTTCTGTTTGTTTCCTTTTTTCCCCCTTAGTCTTCGTTTTTGAGGATATTTTGTAATCGCTTAAGTTTTCCACACATATTTATGGCACTGCTGTATGCTTGGCTTCTCAAATTATTTTTATCTAGACAAAGTATTTCTTTTTAAATAGTCCACTAAAAAGGATATAATTTCCTTGGAGCCATGTGTTCTTTTGGACCATATATATGCATTTTGGGAATGTGCAAAATCTAACAATAGTTGTTTTTCTATTCTACATGGCTTACATCAAGATTCAGTTCTATAATAATTGAGAAATATTTAAGAAGACTTTATGTCACTCAAAATAATTTTATTCATTTCATTGGCCCTAATTTTAATAATTAAGTTTGTACTTCATTCCCCAAAGGTATAGAATTATTTGATCATTAATATTTGCATTTTATGTAAATACTCTACCATGTTATTATCAAACATTGCTATTATTTCAGCCAAATGAGGAAAATTCCCATTATCAGGCTCATAAAGTGTCTTGGATGATTCCCTGAACACCGCAGATTGTCTTGCCCAAAACTGAATCTTGTATATCTGAGTTCAAACAACAATGTGTAAATATTTTCCCTCATTTTTCACATTGTCTCTTTCTACAGCATTGTTACATATTTTTTCAAATTAGATTTCACTTTTGAATACATAACATTATTTGTATTGATGTGCATTTCCATTTCTTGATGTTTACTAAAATCTGTCATAAATGCTGTGCACCATTGCCCTTATTCTCAATCTTCAAAAGATTTTTTTATCTCCAAAAAGTTTTTAACATGGATAATTGTCGTTTGAGGTAGAATAAAATAACAGGGATCTAAGATTATTTGTAACCACTTGGTTTTTTGTGTGTAATAGGTACCCCCAAACTTCCTACTTGTAATGACTTGTAATGTAGCATCATTTACTTAGTTTAAATTTCTTACTTGAGGTAGTAGTTGAAGAAAAGTTTATCTTATGTAATATTCAAATTTTATAGTCATGTACTTGGTTTGGCAGAAAATACATTCAGTATAATGAATTCTTCATTTTTAAAGATTTGTTTTGTTATCTATTTCTGTTTTTTTTATCATTGCTTTTGGTTAACATGGAGTCGGAAATGAAATCCATATCCTCTACTTTCTGTAGTCAGCATGTGTCTGTGTTTCTGTGTTAGTTTGCTAAACCAACACAGCTACATTCTACTCAAAGTAGTAATTCTGAAATCTTTCTCTTTCCTATTATTGTAGATTTTAATATAGATTAGCATTTATTTTTGTCACATATATACTCAACAGCCAAATAATTTTTTTAAAAATTTTCTTTAGCAGCTTTACATTTTCTGTTTACTGATTCTGATAATTTAAAAATAAATATGTTTTTCTGACATCTGGAGAAAATCGCTGTAATATTTATTATCTTGTCTAAGAATTCATAATATTTTGAAATAATTATGTGTGTCACAAGTTGTTAAATTTTGATAGCAGTAAGATTTTGTATTGATGAATTTTCCATAACAATAAGTAAAAACTGCTATAATATGACTCTTAGATTATTATAGAAAAATGTCCGATTTATATCCTAATAATACTTTGTGAGTTATTATAGTCAAGTGACTATTGGTTATTATGTGGAGATTGGGATCATAAGGACTTAATTTAAATGTATATTTAAATTGGGAACTCAGAAATACTTTTCAAGCATAGTAAACAACAGACAGATTATATAAACTGCAATTTGAAACATCCAGTATACCCAGTATACTCATACTTACACAAAACACTATTGTTAAATGGAAATGTTTACCAATATATCATTCCAAAAAACAAAACAAAACAAAACAAAACCCAATGCCTTGTTTAGAAGCACAGATTATTTTAGATGTTAAATCATCTAGGTTTTTTTTTAATTATTCAATTAATTCCTTCTTTGTTAAGTAAGAGCAGAAGTTTATAAATTGGCATACTAGAACAGACACTTTTCTGTTCATTGTCAGAAATTCATCATAATGAATATAGAAAAAGTCCATTAGAGTGAATAAAACTGTAATCAAAGTAATAAAGGAATCCATGATGTAGGTGATATCCTATTAGAAGTGTTGACCTTATGCAGTGCAAAGCCTGAACAACCTTACATGGCAGCCTTGTCCCAACCTCATGGGGAAATTTTCTAGCATTCATGACAGGTGAGCTAAATTTGACCTCTTTATCAAGCCTCTATTCATGGTGGCATGATTTTATATAACTGAAAAAAGTATAGTTTTTGTATGCAGTATTACTTTGGGAACATAAAGTCCATAAGTTGGCAACTTTACCTTAATCATTTTAGGTTGCCAGTTGAAAAATTTTTTGCTTGTTTTGAACCTTCTTTCCTTTCCTTTTCCATTTGTGAACAAATTTAGTGGTTTGGAGTAAGGGAAAATTCTGCTCTTTGCTAGCTTGTGACACAGAGACCAAGGTTCAAACACTGGTCCTTCTTTACATGATTATTAGATGTACTTTATTAATCATCAATAGAGGGGCCGGCTCAATAGCCCAGTGGATAGGGTGCCGGCATACCACATGGGAGGCCCCGGGTTTGGTTCCCGGGGACCTCTCCTAGCGGGCAGACCGCCTTGAGAATGGCAAGCCGCCATGGGTGGGTCAGAGCCGCCGTGGGCAGGGCAAAAAGCTGCCACAGGGCAAAAGCCGCCATGGGCAGGGCAGGTCGCCCGCGAATGGGGCGCAGCCAGCCACCCG
The DNA here is from genome assembly GCA_004027955.1 of Chaetophractus vellerosus. Taxonomy (NCBI): domain Eukaryota; kingdom Metazoa; phylum Chordata; class Mammalia; order Cingulata; family Chlamyphoridae; genus Chaetophractus; species Chaetophractus vellerosus. Next base: position 952 of record PVKH010043976.1, on the reverse strand, counting down.
CAAACTGAAAGCCGGTCGTGAATGGAAGTAGAAGCCTCCCACAAGCGGGGAAAGCTGCGCCTGTGCAGTGACCAGTCTCGGCGCGTCGCCACAGCGGGGGGGAAGGGAAGATATGTAATAAAAATAAAAAATAAATAAATCTTTTAAAAAAAATCATCAATAGAGGTCAGGGGTATGAGCAGACAATGATGTGCAAGAAGACCTGTGCTTGCTGAGCCCTTGCTTAGGAGGAAATGAATTGGCTGTGGAGATGGCCAACCAGGTTGATTTTCCACCAATGTAGCAATTCATTGAAAGTATATTTGGGGAATATATTTGTTTGATACAATTTGTTGACTATATATTGCTCAAATGAGATGCTATGTTAAAAAAAAAAACTATAGATATATCATTTTGAGAAATACATGCCACACCAGGTTAGCAAAAAAAAGATTAGGTTGCAGATCAATGTTTCTCACCCTCAGCTGTATGTTAAAAACACCTGTGATACACATTAAAGCTATAGATTACTAGGTTTTACTCCAGAGATGTTGAATCAACAGGTATGATATTGTGCCAAGGAAAGTAAGGTTTTAAAATTTCATGGATTCTCTTAGCCATATAAACTCATTTGTCTTTACCCTTTCCCCCTTTTGGTCAAGATCTTTTTCCAGTTGCATTGCTAGTTGGTGCTTGGTAGTAATCCCTTGGTGCCAGGGAGGCTCAATCCTGGGAGTCATGTCCCATCCTGGAGGGAAGGTAATGTATTTATATGCTGAGTTTGACTTAGAGAAAGGCCACATTTGAGCAACAAGGAGGCTCTCAGGAGGTAACTCTTAGGTACCCTATAGTACTAGGCTAAGTTTCTATTTCAAACTAAAGGTTCATAAGTACATTCATCAATATCAAGGGCCCATCAGTGGTCCATCCTCCTTCACTAGTCACTGCCCCTGTACTCAGGGGATTCTTGCTG
>PVKH010043975.1:0-10657 GCA_004027955.1 Chaetophractus vellerosus | reverse complement strand
AGGATCACAAACTCCAAAATAGGGCTCACTGGCAAGGTACCAAACTCTGGAGCTATCTGCCTTGACCACAGGACCTGGGTGTCTCCAGAGCCCTCAGGAGCCCCACTCTTTGAGGTAGTATCCACTTTGGCAGCCTATGAGATCCTGCTGAGATGTGTATAAGTGTTACCTCTGGGATGACCTCCCAACTCACTTTGAAGTCTCTTAGCATATAAACGCACTTCTCTTTACCTTTTCCCCCTTTTGGTCAAGGTCTTTTTCCAGTTGCACTGCTAGTTGGTGCTTGGTAGTAATCCCTCGGTGCCAGGGAGGCTCATCCCTGGAAGTCATGTCCCATGCTGGGGGGAAGGTAATGCACTTATACGCCTTTTGGCTTAGAGAAAGGCCACATTTGAGCAACAAGGAGGCTCTTGGGAGGCAACTCTTAGGCACCCCTCAACACTAGGCTAAGTTTCAATTTCAAAAGCAAAGGCTCATAAGCATAGTCATCACTATCAAGGTCCTATCAATGGACCATCCTCCTATACCAGTCATTGCCCCTTCACTTGGGGGACAGTTGCTGCTACATTAGAGAACGTGACAGAGCTCTCCAGGATGGCAATTCAATATGCTCTCGGGTATTGTGTGAATCTCTACCCACTGTGAAAATGCCCCATAAACATTTGAACACATTTATATACCTTATATGTATGTCTAGGCGAAGTTCCTCCCATATATCCCCCAACACTGACACTCCACTGAATAAAGTTTCTAACCTGCTTTTGCTCAAAAAATATCACACAAATATTTTTCTATGCAAATGAATATATTTTTAACAATATTTACCTTGTCTGTACTGCATTTCAAAGAACAGATATTTATTTAAACATAGCCTACTATTGGACATTTATACTGTTTCCAATATTTTGCTACTTAATAATACTGAAAAGAATATCTCCATAGCTCAAATTTAGTGTGTGCTCTTAATTATTTTCGTAGAGGCTTTCCTAGAAGTAGAAAATCTATATTAAAGGATAAATATTACAAAATAAATAAATATTGACAAACGGCCCTCCAGAAAAGCTATGCCACTTCATACTAGCACATAAACATAAAAGTGTACAAATGCCACCACAGCATTCCCATCCTCTACAGCATCACCAAGTATTATTTCTGTCTTTGTCAGTTGAATGTAAAGGCTCTTAAACATGACAGCAAAGGCAGAAACTTACCATAAAATACTAGATTTGGCTGTGTGAAATTTTAAAATTTCCTACACCAATATTGTCTTAATATTTATTTTCATTTAGTACTTGTATTATTTCATATCTTTTACATTAATATTTTTAATCCTTCCATAATTTATCTTCAAATATTTATTAAATGAGGCAGAAAACCACTCCCCCGAATGGTTATTTACCCCTACTTGACTTTTTTAGAACAATTTCTCTTTCTCCCTACTGATTTTTTTATTTAAAAATATGTCAGTTGAATACAAGGTCATTTGTTTTAAAAGTCAATACCATTTTTTATGATAAAAATCTATCTGGCTTACTTGAAAACCTAGGTCCCTTACACTATTGCTTCTTCAATTATTTTCCCAATATAGTATTTTAAATTAAGGTAATAATCAGTGTTACATCATTATGTCCAGTAAGCATACTGTATCACTACAGAACCAAATATAGAGGTAATGATGACATATACTTGATTATATAGTTACCCCTTCCATATCACAGGGGTTAGGGCTGTGGCGCCCCCACAATCTGGAAAATCTGTGTATAATTTTTTGGCCCTCCCTTTGTACCAAAGAAGAAGTCTGAATTTTTTCTTTTTCTTTTACGGGGTGTTTATAGTACCTTATTGTAAAATTTGGTTTAAGTATTTGGTCATAGACTATATGTAGGACAATGTTAAGAAAAATACTTTATGAAAAAGAAATTTTAAAATATGAAATAAATATGAAAAATTTTAAAAATGAAACAAATTAGAGAGTAATTCTGAACATACTGCATGTATAACAAAAGACATTTTAAAAAGTAATGTTTGAAATTCCCTAAACTTTTTCTGTCATCTGCTAGCCTTTGCATGTCATCTGTGGCTTCCACAAACCTCCTAAAAAATTCCCATTTAATTTGATATGCCAACCAGTGATACAGAAATTGCGATAAGGAAAGTCATGATATGGAAGAAATGAGTGCATTTCCTTCCTGGTGCAGCTTTTTGGTTTTCTTGAAGTTTCCATTTGGCTTGACTTTTACTTAACTTCTCTTAATTAGCTCTCTACAATAACTGTTTTTCTAAAAGCTTATCATTATAGGTATTCTATCCAGGCCCTGTTATTCCTGGAGGCACAATCTGGGCTGGTTGTCCTATAGGCCTCCTCCACAGCTGTCATTCTGGATAGGACTCTGATTTTCATCTCTCATTGGTGGCAGAGCCATAATTTCATAAATCCCATATCTACAGTTCAGTTAATTTAGTCCTTCATTTTGTTGGAACACATCCTCAGGTAGTTCTTAAGGAGGAAACATACAAGGTAAATTTCTTGAATCCCTGCAGTCTATGAATGACTTTAATCTATCTTCAAATGGAAACATTTGACTAAGTAGGAAATTCCAAGTTGAAAACAATCTTCCCTCAGATTATTGAAGGCATTGTTCCATTGTTTTCTGGTATTCATTATTGCTGTTGAGATATAAAATGTCGTTCTGATCATATACCTTTGTACATCATATTATTTCTCTCCAGAAAGCTTTACAAATCTTTTACCCCTTATGTTGTAAATTTCACAACAATGAACCTTGGTATGGGTCTTTTTAAATTCGTTATGCTGGACAAGTATTATGTCTTTGAACCTGGAAACTTGAATCCTTCAGATAAAGGGCATTTTATCATATTACATGCTGATTGTTTTCTCCCTTTGTCCAGAATTTCTAATCAATATTGAATTCTCCCATCATTTCTGCTATCTTTCTCACTTTTCTTTTAAAGAATCACATTTATTATTTCTGAGAGTTCTGAGGCTAACTGGTGAATATTTTTGACAATTTATTGTGTTCTCTGCATTATCTGTTTCCTACAGGTTCTTTTTTGTTGTTTCCTAATATTGTTAGATTTTAGTCTCTCTCTTTCAAGTTGAATATTTTCCTCAAATGTCTGGTGATCCTTGGCTGGTCATTCATATTTAATAATAAGTCACATAAGAGTTTACCGAAAGGAGTGGAGGCATGGAATGATATCATCTAGCAAGCTTGACATTACGTAGTTCTAGGAGGAAGCCCTCCTCTTTGCCAGGGAATTCCAAATGGCATTTTATGATGGTCTTTTATCAATTTCTCCAGAAAAGAATCCTCAAATCTCTCACTTAGGATCAATGCAAGCATTCCATGCATGGGACAGGAAAACAAAGTGGAATAATCGTTTTATATTCTAACTTTCAACAAATCACCCTGTTTTAGGCTTTTCCTCTTGCCCCCATCATCTACCAAAACTCACATCTCCAAGTTCAGTATTGGAGTTACCTATAGCAAACTGTATTGTTTTTTCCACATGTACCTCTGTTTTATACTTTTGGTTGCTGCTTCATATACCCCACTATATTAACTAGTTACTACTCTTCCCTCCACTTTCATTCTTCCAAAGATCTATTATATTCTTCTTCATTATCTTCACAGAATTCAATCATAGAATGAATTTAAAAGCAGCTATTATAACTGTACTCAGGGAAGTAAAGAAAAATATTCTCACAATTAATAACAAGATACTAAATATCAGTATAGAGATAGAAACTATGTAAGAAAACCAAATGGAAATTCTGGAACTGAAAATTACAATATCTGAAATTAAGAATTCACATAATAGGCTTAACAGTAGAATAGAGATAACAAAGAACAAGAGTGAACTTGAAAATAAAAACACAAATTATCCAATTTGAAAAAGAGAGAAATAAAAGATTGAAAATTTTTAAAACCATAAAACTATAATAACAACAACAACAGCAATACATAAACAATGCCTGAGGAACATGTGGGACAATAAATGTTTTAACATGGGTGAGACTAGAGTTCCAGAATAAGAAGGCAAAGAAAATAGGGCAGAAAAAAGTATTACAGAAATAATGGATGTAAATTCCCCAAGTTGGAAAAAAGATATAAAGTTTCAGACTCAGGAAGCTCAGTGAACTCCAATCAGGATAAATACAAAGAAAACCATGCGTAGGCACATCATAGTCAGACTGTGGAAGACCGAATATAAACAGAAAATTTTGAAAGCAGCAGAGAAAAACAATACATGCATACAGTAGAAAACAATGCAATTCTCACCAGAAACTACAGAGGCCAGAAAGCAATAGAACAACATCTTTAAAGGGAGAAAGAAAAAAGAAATTGTCAACCCAAAATTCTATATCTAGCAAATATCCTTCAAGAATGAAGGCAAAATAAAAATATTTTCAGGTGAAATAAAACTAAGAGAATTTAAGACTAGCAGACCTGCAAAATAAGAAATGCTAAAGAATGTTCTTCAGGATGAAGGGAAATGACACCAGATGAAAACTCAGATCCTCAGGAATGAAGAAAGTCAGAAATTGAAAATATTTGAGGAAATACAGAAGAAGGAAAGATAGGCTGCTTTTCTATATAGAGTGATCAAGGAAAGCCTTTATCATAAAGTGGCATTTGAGTTTCAGACCTTAGCAGGTGTTATTTAATGTTGGTAGGGACTCACACAAATTTTAAACTTCTGTAAGCTTTAAAATATATTTTAATATCTGGAAGGACAATATCCACCATATTAAATCATATTTCAAAATATTTTAGTCATTTCTTAATACAGCATTATTTTAAAATGCAAACTACCTGAAGACAGGAACATTATAGTAAGTTTTTGCTTAAAGCCGAGCATAATAACAAAAGCACTCAAAATCATCCATGCATGATCTTAAGATGCTTAACATTGTTTTTGACAATAGCATTTAACTCTTCTCCATAAAATCTTTCCACATATTAGTTTGAGTTCTACATCCTTTATCATCGTTAATCTTTAGGCGATGACAAAAATGACCCCAATATATCCAAATTCAGGTAAAGTTGAAAGGAAAAGTAATCAAGGGTAAGTAGTACTCTCAGAGTAGTAGTCCCCTCGATGCCTAATGCTTTGTTTTAAACTGATCTTCCAGAAAAGATAAGACCTATATAATCAGGGCTTACTCCAAAGACCCCCAGAAAAGAGCTGAAAAAAATAAAGAACAGAGTAAAAAATATATATTCTAAGTCAATATTTCAACTGCACCAGTAGTTTCAACTATAACTCTGGTTTCTACAAGGATCCTAATTTAACATCCTACTTCTAGGCTTCCATCCATAACAAAGGATGCAACTGTACAAAAAACCATGAGGAGGTTTCTGTAATCCATTTTATTCAGAAGGCAGCTGTCAAAATTGGGAAAAATAAACAGAGTAGGCATATGCCCACCAACTATACACAGTCTGTTGTTAGGCTTATCAACTCACACAACTTTTGAAGCACTTTTCTCAGTCAAATCAATCTAAATCAGACCTAAAAAGTAAACACCTAATAAATTTGTTATTAGAGAGCATTTGCATAGTATATCACCAAGCTAAATACATGCTTCTTTTATTTCTGCTATATAAAACAACCTTTTATTCTACGCCATTTACATGTGAAAAGGGAAATATACATGCACAGGGATACAATGAAGAATTGTAGTGATACAAAATTAAAATTCTAATAAACTAATCTTTTTATTTATCCATTGTCTTTCTTCCTACATGAGTCTTGGCTTTTACTTTTTAAATTCTGGAATGCATTCCTAATAAAAGCCAAAGAACTCTCAGAAGCAGAAGAGAAACATATCTTTCCAAAATGGCTCCAATATAAGTCATTTTATCCAAGGCAAGTATTGTTCCTACTTTTCCTCAATCCCTTCCAAAATCTGAAGATTGTTTATATGTTTGTCTGTTTAGAGGCAGAGATGGGGGTGAGAAAAATGCTATGTTAGGCAAAAAATTTTTAAATATATCAAATACCACTACTAATAGCCTCCAAAGGGGAAAGGATTTCATTTCTAACAATATTATATTGAAGATAGATTAAAGACCCCAATCTCCTCTGAGTAACATATCATAAGAAAAGGAATCTAATTAGATGTGAATATTCTCGTTGTCCTGATTTTGTGATAATCAGAGTAGGCTAAACATTCGCTAAAATAGAAACCATGCATGTGTCCCCAGACCTAGTTTTTCTCCCTAGGTCTGGTTTTTAGAATGCTGGTGATAAACTAAGCCTGATTTATTATATGACCATCCTGTATGGGAAAAGACTGTAACTTTGGGTATCTTTGGTCAACCTTAAGAGATATAGCAGGGGGACAGATGTGGCTCAGGTGGTTGGGCATCTATCTCTCATATGAAGGGACCTGGGTTCAACCCCATGCACAGGTACACCATCAGGCCCCATCCGCAGGTGAGCTGCCAGTTCCCGCGAGCGAATGAGCTGTCAGGCCCCATCTGCGGGTGAGCTGCCATGTCCCGTGTGCAGGTGCGACGCCAGGCCCTGTGAGCAGGTGAGCCACCAGGTCCCATGTGTGGGTGAGCCACCAGGCCCTGTGAGCTGGTGAGCCATCAGGCCCCATCTGCGGGTGAGCCACTACACTCTGTGTGTGGGTGCGCTGCCAGATCCCACGAGCAGGTGAGCCGCCAGGCCCCAGAAGCCATGCAGCAAGATGATGACCTAACAGGAGAGTGACACAAGGGAGAGCCAAGACGAGACGCACAGAAAAACCAGGAACTAAGGTGATGCAGGCAGTAGTAGGACACCTCTCTCCCGCATTGGAGGTTCCAGGATCGAATTCCAGTGAAGACAGGAGGCGAGGATGGGAAGAGAGGGCAGGAAACGGACACAGAGAGTTGCCCAGCGAATGGACAGAGAAACAGCAAAAACGGGGGTGGGGGTGGTAAAAATGGATAAAAGTAAATAAATAAATCCGTAAAAAAATGTATAGGGGAGGAAGATTCAGACTACAGTTAGTAGCAGTACTTTGACGATGCTCTTTCATGATTTGTTAACAAATGTTTCACAACAATGCAGGATGTTTGTGTGTGGGGGGGGGTGATGTGTGGGGGCCCTGTATGATGTTATGCATGTTTATTTTGTAAGATCACAATGTTTACTGAACACTTATAGTTTACAGATGTTCATGTATGAATGATATACTTCAATAAATTGTTTAAAAATAAAAATAAAAATAAAAAAATTTTTAAAAAGGAATCCAATTAGGCCCCAGTTTGGAATTTTCTCTGGAAAGAATTTTTTTTTTTTTAACTGACAGATTTCTTCACAAGAAAGTTAAAGGAATTCCTATGAGAAAACAACAAGGCAGTGTGTCAGAGAAGAAAAAACAGTGGACTAAGAACCACAAGGCCTAACATGTAGATCTAAACTCTGCTATTAACTAGTTTTGTGACTTTATGTGATTTTAGTTTGTTCACTGAAGAAGGAAAAAAAAGATTTTGGGTCTCTACTACCTCTAAAATTCTATACATTCATTATTTTGGCATCTGAAACACTGTAAACTCAATTTTTAAAAATGCTGAATACATAATTTTCAGACTTTGAAAAGGAAAAAAAGATCCGTTTTTTTAAAGAACCATAACTCTTTCTGACAATATACTTGATAGAAATTTAATAACTCCTATAATAATTAATACCTGAAGTACATGAGCTGAAATCATAAGTATAGTTCTAAGTAAAGAGCAAATTTCTTTTCTTCCAACTATCTTATTCAACAAAGTGTTAAAAAGTGCTCTGAGTTTCTTACATGTTAAGAAAATGCAAAATATTAAGTAGTATAGGTTGAATATTCAAAACATGTAAGCACACAAAACTATTCTTTTGTTAAAAGAATGTTTTAAATTTTGGCAAGCAGCAGGAGATGTAGGTATATCCTTTCTTTGGACCCAAGTGATTCAATGAGATATAGTTTCTGCCTTAGAATTAGTTTTACCGTACCAAAGTTGAAGGGAGACCAAAAAGAAGTTGCTATAAATGTGTGCAACTTAGTGACTAGAACTACTTTTCCATGTCCATTTCTTGTCTTTCTCTTCTTTCTCCTCAGGTGCTTTCACCACAAAAATGATATAACAGATCTGACATAACTTACTTGACATGGGATTGAATGGGGGGGAAATGGTGCCTTAAAAAGCTACATAAGCTTCGTTTGAATTTAAACATTCTGTTTCAAATAAAGGTTTCTGTAAGATGCCCAATGAAGAGAAGAAATGCAAAGACTACATCAAAGTGAAGGACAACGCTCCAAGCTGCCCTCTGAAGAGCCTTTACTGTGGTTTACCAGAAAAGCCAGGGCATATTTCTCCTGTCCTGTAAATTACCTTTGAGGTATGATTTTAGGATTCCAATAAAGTTGCTGGATGTAAGTCACTGGCTATGTGAGATGTTAATGAGACCATGAATGGGAGATTTAAATGAATATAAGACAATTAACCTCCCATAGAAAAAAACTACATATAAAGAAAAACTTCATTATTATGGTACACTGAATCCTAATAAAATTCATACTGTATAAGCTACTGGTAACATAGCAAATCTGGAAAAATAATCTGGATAACACTGTCATTTATAACTGTAAATGAAAAAGTCATAAAAATGCAAAGCTTATGTCTACATTCTAACACAAAGAGTATCTAAAGAAAAGCTACCAAGAGACTAGATCTATACAGAATGGGAATATTTATTTTAAAAATAATATGAATTACTATACTGTGCTTGATTCACGTTCCCCTGGAAACACTAAAATAACCAAAAAAAAGCTAAAACCAAGGATGCTAAATTCTAGTTTTGTTCACCTTGATTTTTAATAAAGATTCAAAAGTTCTGAACAAATTATTCACTCGTTTTGTGTGAGTGCCTAGCACTATAACTAACACAAAGTAGGCATTTGAAAAAATGACAGTTTCTTTCTTCCTTTCAAAAACCTAATGTCTCCTTACTCTATCACTAACTTTCTACTAATGAAGATATGCTTCTCATGAACCACACTAGTCAAATAAGAAGAGTATCAGAACAGGGAGATCATATCTTTACTACCTGGTCCTTTAAAAAGTGCCATGTAAAATAGCCACATCTTTTTATAGAAGAGAACAAATTTGGAGATTTTACACAATCTGATTTCAGAACATATTACAAAACTAAAATAATAAAAGTGTAGTATAAAACAGTGTAGTATTGTGATGATGTAAAGATTGACATGTAGATAAAGGAAATAAAATAGAGTCCAAAACCAAATCAACAGACAGTTATGGCTGATTGATATTAAGTAATTACAAAGGGAAAAATAGTTACTTTATGAATGAAAACACTGGTAGATACTACATTAACCAAATGATACATATCAACATCTTATAACCCCTTACATGATGCATCGAGAAGGACATATTGCTTCTGTGATATCCCTCCTAGTAAGACATAACCTCAATCTAATCTTGAGAAAACAGCAGACAAAACCAACTGAAGGACATTCTACAAAATAACTGGGCAGTGCCGAGGTCATGAAAGAAAGGAAAGGCTGTGGAACAGGCATAGATTGAAGGAGGTTAAGAGTACATGGATCATGGAAGAAAAGATAGTGGTAGTAAACTGGAAAAATCAGAATAAGTTCTGTACTTTAGTTAGTAGAACTGTTATCAAGGTTAATTTAGTTTTAATAAACATTCTACAGTTATGTAAGATGTTATAAGAAGAGGATGGGGAAAGGTATACAGGAAATCACTAGACTATTTTGGCAAATCTTCTATAATTCTAAAATTATTTTGAAAAAATTTTTAAAGAAGCAAAAATCAACAACAAAAAACACTAAATATACTCAAGTTTTGGTGACCAAGTGGAGCAACTGGAATACTCACACATTACTGGTAGAAATACAAAATGGTATAGCCACTTTGGACAACTTTAAAAGATAAATATATACTTATAATAGTGTCCAGTAATATTTACTGGGAAAAAATATGTCCACACAAAGACTTATATATAAATGTTAATGACAGCTTTACTGAAATAGCCAAAAATTGCAAACAATTCAAATATCCACCACTGGTGAATGGATACACAAATTGTGGTATAACTCCTCAACAATAAAAAGGAACAAATCATTGTTACATGCAACAACATGAATTAATCTCAAAAGTGTTATGCTAAGTGAAAGAAGCCAGACAAAAAAGACTACATATATGATTCCATTCATGTGAGACCCCTCCCTCCCCCAAAAAAGAAGGCAAATCAATAAGAATAGAAGCAGATCAGTGGTTGTCATGGGCCAGGGGTAAGGTAGGAGCATAATGAAACTTTCGCAGTATTGGAAATATTCTATATCTTGATTGTGGTGGTATGCTTACATATCTGTATGATTTGTCAAAAATCCTCCAATTGTGCATTTTAAATTGGTGGATTTTATTGTATGCAATTATACCTCAATGAAACTAACCAAAAGAGAAAGAGACAGTGAAATCATACAGATGGAAAAAGTGTATTTACATATTCTCAAAGTACCTCCTTGTAGATCCTTATTAAATAAGAAGGGAATGTGAGGAGTGAGCGGAGGGAAGACAACTTCTTAGTTACTGAGTTAAAGCGGAGTTGTTAT
>PVKH010043974.1:0-10656 GCA_004027955.1 Chaetophractus vellerosus | reverse complement strand
GGCTTGCCATTCTCAAGGCGGTCTGCCATTCTCAAGGCGGTCTGCCCGCTAGGAGAGGTCCCCGGGAACCGAACCCAGGGCCTCCCATGTGGTTTCCCAGCGAGCTCTTTATCCACTGAGCTATCTAGCTGGGCCCAGAATGTAAACTTTTTGAGGCAGGGTCTTTGTTTTGGTTTCTGATGTGTCTTCAGGGCCTGATACAGCTCTTGGTGCAGGGTGGCTGCTTAGTAAATATTTGCTACATGAATGAACAGTTGGAGGAAGGCAGAGCACAGGCGGCATGTCAGATGAGCTGAGAGAACAAATGGTGAGAAGCCTGGCATCACTGAGGGGAGAAGCAGGAGGAAGAGTAGAGAGAATGTGTTGGGGCTGATGCACAGTGGCTTCAAAGGAAACCTATGACATACCCAGTTCAGTACAAGGTCCCTGGCAGGGAGTTGGATTCTTATTCATGTTCTTTCCTCCCTATTCCAGGCCTGGGACCCAGTTTACCTATTCATGCTGCCTCAGTGATAAGCTGGTGATTCCCGAATTCACATCTCCACTACAGATCCCTGACTTTCAGGATCATATTACCTACTAGAAGCAATTGCTTGGGTGTTCCACAGCCACTTCCAACTCAACATGCCCCAAATTATCCCCATTGATCCCCTATCTGCCCCCCCCCCCCATCCATCACAAAAAGTAAACCTACTCTTCATCCTTGCTTCCTATCCCTATCACTGGCCCCAGGACTTACTCAGGTGTCCAACCCTGAAACCAGGAGTCTTTATCTAGCTGCACCCAGTCACCAAAACTTGCTGATTCTACCTTAAAAATGTTTTGCAATTCATGTCTTCCTATACCTTAGGGCACCAGAAACTATGTATAAATGCAGTTGATCAGTGTGGTAGCCAGAGTATATTATTCATTTGAACCGCCAGCTTATGTGTTAGAAAAAAAAGTTGAGAACTATGACCACAGCAGTCTTCCCAAAGCCCAAATCCCCTGTTGCTTCTCTACTTAAGAGCCATTGATGGCTCCCAAGTATCCTACAGAAAAAGATTATAGCTCACTCCCCATTAACATTCTAGAGCAGCAGAAGTTCTAGAATTTCTACATTACCTACAGGGGTTAAGGGATGACAATCCAGTTGGAAGGGGAGACCAGGAGGACTGGAGTTTTCTTTAAAGCAGTGCTTCCAACTCATATACTGTTTTTTACTTACGTTTGTCTTTGCTTGAGGTGGGTTGGTGGTGGTGGTTGTTGAAGAATATGGGAGAAATAAGGCCTTTCGTATAGTCATTGCTATGTATGCACATACTTTCTTCATACCTTAGGCCCTGGCCACACAGAATTTCTTACTTCCCAGAACATACTTCTCACTTGCCCTCCTCTGAGCATTCATTCAATCATCTCCTGTTTGATCTGAAAGGCTCCTTATCCCATCTGCATCTGATAGGCAACATTCAAAGTCTCTCTCACACTATAGACAAAAATTAACTCAAAATGGATCAAAGACCTAAATGTAAGACCTAAAATTATAAAAGTCTTAGAAGAAAACATAGGGGTAAATCTTTGTGAGTTTGGATTAAGCAATGGTTTCTTAGATATGACACCAAAAACACAAGCAGCCAAAGGAAAAAAATAGATAAATTGAACTTAATCAAAATGAAAAACTTTTATGCTTCAAAGGCTACTAATTGGAAAGCAAAAAGACAACACAGAATTGGAAACTATTTGCAAATAATAGAGCTGATAAGAGACTTATATCCAAAATACATAAAGAACTCTTACATCTCAACAATGAAATAGCCCAATTAAAAAATGGGCAAAGGATTTAAATTTCATTTCTCCAAGGAAGATATACAAATAATAATATACAAATAAGGATATGTACATGAAAAGATGCTCAACATCATTAGACATTAGGGAAATGCAAATCAAACACATAAGCAGATACTACGTCACAACAACAAGATGGCTGTAATAAAAAAAGTGGACAATAACAAATGTTGGAGAGGCTATGGAGAAATTGGAAGACTCACTTGTTGCTGATGGGAATGTAAAACAGTACAGCCCCTTTGGAAAACAGATTGGCAGTTCCTCAAAAAGTTAAGCATAGATTTATCATATGACCCAAGTGTTTCACTCTTAGGCGTAACTCCAAGAGAAATAAAATATATTTCCACACAAAAACTTGTACACAAATATTCATATAAGCATTATTCATAAAAGTCAAAATATGAAAACAACTCAAATATCCATCAACTGATGAATGGATAAGCAAAATATGATATAACAAAAAAAAAGTCATAAAAAAGAATGAAGTGGGGATGGATGTAGCTCAAGTGGTTGAGTGCCTGCTTCCCATACAACAAGGTCCTGGGTTCGATCTCCAGTACCTCCTAAAACAAACAAAAAAACAAACAAATGAAAGAGCCAACTCCCCACTCGGGAGTGGATGTAGCTCAGTGGTTGAGTGCCTGCTTTCCATGTACGAACAATCCTTGGTACCTCCTTAAAAAAAAACTGAAGTATTGACACATGCTACAAAATGGTCCAACCTTAAAAACATTATGCTAAGTGAAAGAAGTCAGATACAAAAGGCCACATATTGTGTGAGTTCATTCATGTACAATGTCTTCAATAGGCAAATCCATAGAGACAAGAAATAGATTACTGGTTGCAGGGGGTAGGGTAGGTGGGGAGTGGGATGGGAAGTGAGTGCTAATGGGTACGAGGTTTCTTTTTGGGGTGATGAAAATGTTCTGGAACTAGTGATTGTTGTGCTACTTTGTGAGTATACTAAAAACCACTGGATTGTACACTTTAAAAGGGTAAAATTTGGGAAGCGGATATGGCTCAACCAGTTGGATGCTTGCCTACCACACGGGAGATCCCAGGTTCAGGGCCAGGCCCAGTGCTTCCTAAAAGAAGACAAGCAGACGTTGCCTGAGGCAGCAATGAGCAGATCCCACAAACCAGCAGACACCGCAGCCCACGGGGGAGTGGGTGTGGCGAGTGGGTGTGGCTTAGGCCACTGGGCACTTCCTCTCATGCAGGAGGTCCCATGTTCACTTCCCTCCTGGCAAACAATGAACAGACAGATGAGAGAACCATCTGGGGGAGGGGAGGATAAATAAAAGTAAAATAACGTAAGTAAATAGATCTTTTTTTAAAAGGGGGAAAATTTTATGGTATGTGAATTATATCTCAATTAAAAAAAGATTCCAAGTCTCCTCAAATTATGAAATGATTAAAACTAAACATCAAAACTAAGGCTATGTAGCAATATGCACATTCTTATGAAATAATATAAATTTGAAAGCCAAATACAAAACTGTAAGAGTATAAAGATTAAATATTAAAGGAGAAAAATTGACACACCTATGAAAATAAAGCAGGAAAGTAAATGCTATTGTATCAAAGTATTAGAAATAGGATTTTATGGGAATTTTTTCCTCTATGTGTTAGGGAATGTGTTCTGTTATCCATTGCTGTGTAACAATCCACCCCAAAGTTCGATGACTTAAAATGATTATTTTATCTCAATTTTGTGGATCAGGAAATCAAGCAAGGCTTGACTGAGCAATCTCCTGCTGCATGCAGCATCAACTGGGGTTATTTGGTGGCAGCTAGGTTGGTCTAGTTGGTCCAAGATGGCTTCCCCTACATGTCTGACTGCATGGCAAGATTAGCTGAAAGGCTGGGATATTTGTGACACTGTAAAGCCACCTTATCATTTTGGATTATTAACTATCTTATTTATGCCAGCGTTATTTTGAGTCTCTCTTAATTAGAAGCCAAATGCATATCCTAAATGATGTAAAAGGAAAAGGCAACTAATATCCCCTGATAACCTACTTTGTGCCAGGTTTTACATAGAGTGAAGGAGCCACATGTTACACAGGGTTGGGTTCTGAAGTCAGCATGTGTGTTAGTTGCTTCTTCTCAAAAGCAGATGCTGAGGCAGGGTTAGGAGTGCAAGAGGTTTATCAAAGGTAATGCCTATGAAAGGGGAAAGGGAGAAGAAGCAGGGTTGAGCAGGGAGAGCTCCAGGCTGTATTACAGATCTGACAAAGTCTTAGCCAATGCAACGGGGAACTCTAGTGCAAAAATTGCTCATTAGAATAGTGCTGCATTGGACAGAAATGGCCAGACCCTGGTACCCGTGCTATGCTCTGTCATTGGCTGAGGCTTCCCTGGCAGAGCATGGCCTTGATTCCAAACGGTCAGAATCCATCCTGAAGTTGGGAACAGCTGGAGGCTGTCTGCTAACTGTACTTCTACACTAGTCTGTAAGCTGTGCTGAGAGCAGGGACTGTATGTCCTTCCACCATTGCAGTCTTGGTCCAACTCAGGACCTTGCATGGGGTAGGGACTCAATAAATCTTTGTTGGATGAATGAATAAATTAAATTTTTTTACGGCAAAGATGCTCACAATAAAGGTGATCTTTTTCAAAATAGAAGATACAGAAGAAAATACTTCCAGTTTTAGAGATTCTGTTTTAATGCATGAGGTCTTAAAATGAATTGTGTAGGGAACAGATGTGGCTCAAGCAGTTGGGTGCCCACCTCCCACATGGGAGGTTCTGGGTTTGGTTCCCAGTGTGTCATAAAGAAGATGAGCAAGACAGTGAGCTGATACGAAGGGCTGGCATGGTGAGCTGATGCAACGAGAAGTTACAACAAGATGTGGCAACAAGAGTACTCAACGAGGAGACACAACAAGCAACATAATAAGCAGGGAGCGGATGTGGCTCAAGCCCTCCCACATGGGAGGTCCCAGGTTCAGTTCCCCATGCCTCCTAAAAGATGAGCAGACACAGAACATGCAACAAACAGACACAGAGAGCAGACAGCGAGCACAAACAACGGTGGGGGGTGGAGGGAATAAAGGAAGTGAAGAAAATAAATCTTAAAAAAAAAGAATTATTTAGGATATCAATTACTGCACCTATATCTTATGTTTAGTTTTTAAAATGAAATATTCTGCCCCAAAACCAAGCACTTTTACTCATTTCTTGTTGTGTACCAAGTTAACATGCAAATTTCAATTGTCAGCTGAGTAGTTCTGTGTGATGTTTTCTTGCTATTATATGGCAGACACCCATGGCTTTCTCATTCACCCCATCTGGGCCTCCAGTGTGTTCTAATTATTCTAAAAAATCAAGATGTGTTAGAGCTGAGCTTCATTACTCTAATGGCACACAATGTTTTTACAAACCTCCTGATTCCTGAATAATTATCATTATCATATTTATGTGTTTAGCCAAAAGCTTAATTGGAAGATTCCAGAATGTAATGATGCTACAAGAGAAAAAAACTTCCAATCATTTCTTTTAAAAAAATTAAAAAAAAAAATCAAAGTACCACTAATATTTGCATAACGTTAACCGTCAAATCATTCAGAAGGGCTTTTAATGCATAGCAATTGTCCCCAGCCTACCTCTCCCCAGACTTGGTCCTATTGAGGCAACTGCTTTTAACTCTTTCAGCTGTTTCTCCAGGTAGTTATCTCTGTCTATAAATCATATGGTATGTTAGAAAGAGTTCTTCAGAGAAACAGAACGAACAGGATATATCAGGAATTGGCTCACTTTACTATGGGGGTTGGCAAGTCCAAACTCTGTAGTGAAAAGCTGGAAACTCTGATAAAGGTGAGGCTGAAGTCCTTAGTCCGAATTCCCCAGGGGAAGCTGGCTAGCTGGAAATTCCAAGAACTTATGCTGAGCCTGAATTCCTCCTCTGAAATCCACAGTTCTGGCTTTTAAAACTCCAACTGATTGGATGAGACTTCTCACAATCCTGAGAGCAATCTCCTTTGTTGAGAGTAGGTTGCAATCAACTGATTAGAGACACAAATCTCATCTCCCCAAACCCTCACATTAACAAGTAGGCCAGTGCTTGACGAAACAACAAGACAGCATAGTCTATCCAAGTTGACACATGCAATTAACCATCACATATGTTTACATCACCTGGTGGAATAGCGCTCTTACCAGCTGAAAAGACAGAGATTAGATTTCAAGACTGCTGAAAAGCTGGAAATTGAGGGGTTGAGGCAGGGAATTACAGAAAGAAGGGAGTCATAGAGATAAACTGCAAAATCTGCATATGAGTTCCCCTCAAATTCCTGACTGACACCTAAAGGGCACATGTGCAGGGCAAGGCCTCAGGGAACCTTGAGCTTTGTAGTGGCCCTCATGCTTTTTCTGAAGTGTGTGTACAAATGCAAAGTTTTCAGGGAGGCCAGACTCTGGAGGTAGCCACAAAATAAGACACAAAGGTACAATCAAATGACTTCTAGACCCACCCCAAACGAATGCACAGGAACTCTGTGGCAGTTTGAAATTATTTTATGAATCCCAAATTGAGAAAGATTATGTTTGTAAACTAACCTATTCCTCTGGGTGTGATACCCTTTGATTGCATTAAATTCAGTTATGGGGACTTTGATTAGATTGATTTAGGGCTTTTCAGGTTGAGTTCCCATCCCCTTGCTGGGTCTGATATAAAGCGACCCTCATTGGAGACACAAGAAGAGAGAGCTCTATCATTTTTGATCCTACCATGTGACAGAAAGGAGAAGGTTCAAACAGCTGAGGCCCCAGGGAGAGATGAGCCATTTTGCCTGATAGCTTACAGCTGACCTTGGGAAGAGTGCAGGACAGCTGAGGCTGATATAGGAAGCCAAGAGACAAGCCCTATGCCATTTTTTTAGCTGAAATAAGGAAGAAAGCAGAGCAGCTGAGCCTGAGAGAGGATGCCAAGAGATGAAGGCTTAAACATCACAGAGATTGATGGCTATCTTGCTTCACCACATGGCAACACACTGGGATCAATGGTAGCTGTCTTTGGTAAGAAAGCATCTCTGCTGATGCCTTGATTTGGCCTTGGAACTGTAAGCTTTTACCTCCAAATAAATCCCCATTATAAAAGCCAACAAATTTCTGGTACCTTGAATCGGCACTCCTTTGGCAGACTAATACACCCTCTATGACAGAACTTGGTAACTAGAGCCCATTAGGCCAAGAAACAATTTTTTTTAACAAATCAATTTTATTGGTACATATTAATAAAGCATACTGTTAGAGAAAAATGGCTCTTACTGGGATGCAGGGACTGACGATTGCAGGCAGGAAGTTTATTGGGAAGCTCTCCCAATGGAGTGGGTCTGAAGAATAGAATGTGGGAGGGGTTGGTGGTGTTTGGGCCCAGAGGGAGTGATGGCCCTTATCTGCTCTACTTTGTGTATTCTTGGGGGGTGATGGGCTGCCATGGCTCGCTCAATTGGTCAGGTGGGTTATGGCTGGAGGCTGCCTTTCTTCAACCTATACCACAAGGGCGTTGATTCACTGTCCTATGACCTGTCAATCATTGCAAGCCTTGTAAGGGGGAAACTCTAACACGTAGAATCCATCCAAAGTATACAATCAGTGGTATTTGGTATAATCATATAGCTAGACAATTATCACTTCAATCATTATGAGAGCATTCTCATTATTTCAATAATAATAATAAACAAAAAAAGGCAAACAAGAAGATTCTTCACCTCTCAATCTCTGTTTCCCCTGCTGTACATTGCTGCTATTTCTGGCTATTTTTGCACAATTATTTATTTATTTATTTAGAAGTTTTATTGAGATACATTCACGTGCCATATGATCTATCCAAAGTGTATAATCAATGGCTTTTAGTATAATCATAATGATCTGCATTCATCATCACAAAAAATTTTAGAACCTTTTCATTACTCCAAAAAGAAAAACTCTCACCCCTTAGCATGTCTTCCCCAGCCCTACATAACCACTAATCTAATTTCATCTTTATAAATTGATTTACATTTACATTTTATATAAATGGAACCACACAGTATGTTACACAATAGATTTAGTTCATAGTAGCACAACCGTATAGTATTTGTCCTTTTATGTCTGGCTTGCTTCACTCAACATAATGTCCTCCAGATTCATCCATGTTGTCATATGCTTTACAACTTCATTTCTTCTTACAGCTGCGTAATATCCCATCATATGAATACAACACAGTTTGTTTATCCATTCATCGGTTGATGACACCTGGGTTGTTTCCAGCTCTTGGCAATTGTGAATAATGCCACTATGAACATCGGTGTGCAGACGTCTGTTCATGTCGCTGCTCTCTGTTCTTCTGGTATACCAGTATACCCAGTAGTGGTATTGCAGGGTCATGTGGCAAATCTATATTCAACTTCTTTAGGAACTGCCAAACAGTCCTCCACAATGGATGTACCATTCTGTATCCCTGCTGTTAGAGTTCCTAACCCTTGCAAGGTTTACAGATCATAGGACCTTGAATCAATGCTCTTGTGGCATAAGTTGAGGACTGGCAGCCTCCAGCCATAACCCACCTAACTCATCCCCTCCCAAGAATATACAAAATGGAGCAGATAAGGGCCATCACTACCTCCCCAACCTCTCCCACATTCCAAGACCTACTAACCCACTCCCCCCACCCCCGGCGCCGGCCATTTGACCCCAGGCTGTACTCGGTTTCCCTGCCTATTGATGTTCTGTATAAATTCATATCCACCACCTTCCACAGATGGGCTGAAGTCTCTCTTCAGACCCCCACCATTGGGAGAGCTTCCCAATAAACTTTCTGCCTGCAATCGTCAGTCCCTGCGTCCTGGTGAGTGCCATTTTTCTCTAACATTTGGCGCCGAAACCGAGTCTGGGATTGCTGAGACTGACTGGTTGGTGAGGAATCTCCACCCTGCCACTGCCCAGAGAACCCATCCAACACCGGACACCGAATCATAGCTGGGTGCATCAAGGATTTCTCCGCTGGAGGATCCTGCTTCTCTTTTGCCATTGTCCAGGACAACCCACCGAAAATCTCTTAGTGCTAGGCCAGTGATCCTTACTGCCCCCGAGGACCACGGCGGGCGGTATGCCTGCGTCCTCGTGGGGAGAGACCCCTTGGCTCCAGAGACATCTGGCTCCAAGTGTGGTCTCCCGTTTCCTTATGTGATTTCTGACTGATTCAGGGACGCCTGTCTCACTTGGAATCTCCCCTGTTTCCTTTTTAGAGATCCTTAGTCTCACCCACACCACCTAAAATGGGGAATTCATTTTTGGCCCCCCCCCCCCCAAAAAAAAAACCAAACACCATACCTCTTGGTTGTCTCCTTCATAACCTTAAAACTGAACCCAGAAGGAGACATCACATTTTCTATTCGGCCTCTGTGTGGCCGCAATACAAATTGGACAGTGAAAGCCAATGGCCAGAGAACAGCACTTTCAATTTCCAAATTCTCTGAAACTTAGAGAATTTCATCCAGTGCACTGGCAAGTGGTCAGAGATTCCTTACGTTCTTTTCCTTCATAATCATCTCTTCCTTTGCCAATCCTGTTTCTCTTATCAGATCCTTCTTTTATACCAAAAACCCTCTCAGAAACTTTCCTTCTCCTCCTCTCTCACTCCCTACAACCTCTGAAAAATCTCCACTTCGATCTGGCAGTCCAGGCTCTCCCAACTTTCACCCCTCATCATACTGGCACCCAGGGCCGGTGCGTGCCTCCCCTCCCAGCCCCTCCCCACCTTCCGCACACAGAAAACCCTTCTTCCAACTACGATCCCTTCAATCACACCCCTCCTCCACTGCTGTATACCTCATCAGTGCCCCCTGAACTTATTCTGTCATCCTTCCCTTCCCCCACATATCTCCCCGTGCCCTGCTCCCTTCTCCCCACCCATCACCAGCTCTCAACCCCAAATACCCGCTCTCCAGACTCCTTCTCCATTTCCTGTACTCTCTCTCCAGAAAGTGGCCCAGGCAGAAAGCATTATGCATATTCACATCCCTTTCTCCCTCTCTGATATCTCTCAAATCAAACATCCTCTCAGATTCTATTCCTCTGATCCTTCTCATCTTATCAAAAATTTCAATACCCAGTGGTCCCTAATAATCTTACTTAACAAATCTACAATTGCTTGCCTCTTACAGGTAAGCTTTTAGCCAACTCCTAAGTCTGTCTAAGTGTACTTCTAAAAAGTAATGATCCAGGGGGCTGGCTGTAGCCCAGTGGATAGGGCGCCGGTTCACCACATGAGAGGCCCCGGGTTTGGTTCCCGGGGGCCTCTCTGAGCAGGCAGACTGCCTTGAGAGAGCAAGCCTCCGTGGGCAGGGCAAAAAGCCGCCGTGGGCAGGGCAAAAAGCTGCCGTGGGCAGGGCAAAAAGCCACTGTGGGCAGGGCAAAGCCACCATGGGCAGGGCAAGTTGCCCGCGAACAGAGTAGAGCCGCCCACGAGCAGAACAGAGCTGCCCGCGAGTGGGACAAGCTGCCTGCGCGGTGAGCTGACTCGGTGCGTCGCTGCAACGGGGGGAGACAAAGCAGACACAGAAGAACGCAAAAATGAACACAGCAAGAATAAGCAGAAAGGGAAGGATATGTAACAAAAATAAAATAAAATAAAATAAAAAGCAATGATCCAAAATATATGTGTTAAATACCTGTCTATCTAAACTGCTGATGGGCCCGGCTAGATAGCTCAGTGGATAAAGAGCTCACTGGGAAACCACATGGGAGGCCCTGGGTTCGGTTCCCGGGGACCTCTCCTAGCGGGCAGACCGCCTTGAGAATGGAGGCCGCCATGGGCGGGCCGGAGCCGCCGTGGGCAGGGCAAAA
>PVKH010043973.1:0-10655 GCA_004027955.1 Chaetophractus vellerosus | reverse complement strand
AATATCTGGGATATATATATGCTACAAAAGTATTCTTTATCTGAAGTTCATATTTAACTGGAGTCCTTTATTTAATCAGGTGACCCTAGGCACAGGTGTCATCAGGGTACCAGACAATGTATCAGGGCCAGATTTTGGGTGTAAAGCAGAATTAGGGTAGGACATTCTGCCAAGGAAGTCTAGAGAGGGAAGCACCAGAAGGGCCAGTCTGAGCTAAATTCTTTAGGGAAAAGTATGTTGTGAAAGCCAGAGCTGTCTTTTTAACTTTTTCTTTTATTCATTTTATTTATTCATCATTTATCCATCATTGTGAACATTAAGTCAAAAAAGCAAGGTCAGGCTTTCAAGTGGGAGAAGCCAAGGCCTGAATGCCCAGGGGATATTTGATAGGAAGATGATTAGGTCAAGAATAACATAGGAGAGTTTTGGATGATTGCTATGGAAGGCATGAAGTGTCACCTTGCCTTTTATTGATCAATAGGTGGAACACAGGTGGGGTGAGCTGGCTTAAAGGTATAGAGATAGTCAGGCCTGGGGTTTAACACTGGGTACAGATTAAGAAGATGTAAGAGAAAAATTCTTGTCAAATGGTTTTAGAAGTTCACTCCTTGGTTTCCCTTATATGTCCATTCTTGTAGTAATGATAAATAAAATGTAAAAAGAGAAAGTTAAGCTACAGTTCTGTACAAAGCAGATGAGCATCCCCATGGGTCAGGAACACAAAGCAGAAGGCAGGGCTGAAACCATGAGCCTGACTGGTCCGGGTTTAGGAACAGGGGGAAGAGGCAGCTCAAGACCTAAAACCAATCCTAGTGTAAGTACCTCACCCTAAGAAAGGAGACCACAAAGAGCAAAAAAACTGCATAGGAAATCTTCTATAAGGCAGGAACAGACAGCCTCAAAGCACTGAGGCTGAATCTGTGATATTTACAGTATGGCAGATGAGATCTCTTTGTTATCAATATGAAATGTTTCTCTGGACTAGCTGTTTCAAGGGACAACTGGAAAACCATTAGATGAGAAAGGTAAGTGCTGAGAGAGAATTTGAAAAAAAATCCCCCATTCAAGATGAGCTGAAAAACTAAAATAACAAAATAGAGACATGAAGGACAGAGAGACAAATACAAAAGCAAACATTAGGAGATAAATTCAATCCAGGTAAAATGAAAGCAATTGGTTTAAATTCATTCTTAAAATGAATTTAAAATATATTTAAGGTCCTTAGGGAGGAAAAGAAGGTAATGATTTTCCAGTTAAGAGTCCTAGTGAATACATAGGCATTAACACACACACACACACACACACACACAGAGAACTGAAAGGAAAAATTCTAGAATGAACAAAGCATAGAGGAAAAAAAACTGAGAAAGAGTTCAGAGATTGGAAGGGATGGGGGTGGGGTAGGGAAAAAGGAGGTATATGGGAACTCTCTGCACTTTCCGTGCCATTTTTTTTATAAACCTAAAACTAGTCTCAAAAATAAAGTCTGAATTTAAAAACCTGAGAGTGTTTGTGTGTTTTCCTTTCAATATATCGTGATAATTAATCCTCATGATCAATGAGAGTTCATTTTCTGATATAGGTAGCCTATGAATTGACTTCTTTCTATAATAAAATAAGATAATCATCCTAAGTATCTTTACTTTGCTTTTGGAAATATTTAATCTTAATTACATCACTAAACTGCAGACTGATTGATGATTACACAAGTCTTGCTCTCAGCTATGATAAAGGCCAATATCAGAAAGTCTAATTGCTTTTTATTCATTTTAGATTAGACAGTTGGGTCCTTTTACAGCTTATCAGTCCCCAGGATCTTTCTTCAAAATTAAGAAATAAATTGCCTTTTTCAAGAAGACATTGTGCTTGAGTATCCTGAGGGAAAACCTTAACATTTATTAAGTATTTCCCCATAGCAAGAATGTGCTATGTATTGGAAATGACAAGTCAGTTGAATATCAGATTTTCTTTACCTCCTATTAGTTCTGTCTCCTCTCATTTTCAAATTTGAGGGACCTTTGAATATCTTCCTTCTTGGCTCAAAAAATCACAGACACATTGTCCAGCCACACTTTTTTTTTCCCTTTTCCTGCAATTGTTTAGAAATCTCTGAATGAGTAAAGGCTGTGAAGTCATATCTAAATGATTTGCTCAGTCAAATAGATTTCCTATCACACCCCACTGAAATTTCATATGTGCTATCTTCTAACTCTTCAGCTTTAAAATTTGCAGACATTATCAATCCATGTAAAATCAGCAAATTTTCAAAAAAAGTACATATTCATTCATTCCTTTGGGAGTTGTTTTATTTTTTTTTAGTAGACATTTAGCCAGATATTAAAAGTAATATAAAAGTAATACAAGATATAATCTTTTACTGAAGAATTTTAACTTACTGAACAATATAGAAACATACCAGCATAATTCCCTGGTGGTGTCAGGCAGCATATGAGTAAATACCTAGTGGTGTCAAATGCTTATGTGTTATAATGGAATGGTAATTTGACCTTGAGAGCTTGTTTGGAGGTTCTAGCAGGGGAGCGCAGCTACTCCGTATACTCTCGACCCAAAAACGGTCCTCCTCTAGTGGGGATGGTCGTCCTCTTCGACCGCGCGCAGCTTCGGGAGGGACGCACACGGAGCCATGAGGGAGGAAGGGGACACCCACCTAGCCAGCCAGATCAGCCGAATCAACCCTGGCGATCAATGGGGTGACAGATGTCGCAGCCAGATCGCCCTCACATCCTGGAATGGTAATTTGAGCTGGAATGCTCAGGGAAGGCTTTGTGGAATTGCTGGGAGAAGAGAACCCAAATGGCTAACAGTGTTTGGATATGTCGAGACCCAGGGAATTGAGGATCATAGTTAGAAAATGAGTGTGTCTTGCTCAGGGAAGAGTGAAGTGTCTGGCCTATGTAAAGGATCTACATTGGGAAACAGCGAAGATAAAATTAGATTACTAAAGCAGAGTATATTCTGGAGGATCTTAAAAAGGACATTTTCCTGAAAAAAAAATCATGAGATCAATTGAAATCTATTGAAGGTTTTTGAGCAGGTGGGTAAAATGGTAAACTCTGTAGTTTAAGAAGGTCCATTTAGAGCAATGTTTATTAATATATGTTCCCAAGAACATTTTTAAAATGGGGTTACTCCAAAAGGGTCTTCCTGGTCAAATAAATGTGGTAAACACTGGGTTTCTTTACTGCAGGTCTAACACTTTAAAATGTTAATAGACATTTTGACTCTCCAAAAAGAAATAGAATTTATTGAACCTATTTGACTAGGAACCCTTTCTAGAAAAACAATGCATAAATCAAGTTTCTATATGTATTGGCACCAATATCAGTCTGAGATATGGAAGAAATTTACTTTTCTGTATTTTTTAAGAACTGTAATTTAATTTCTATTTTGATCCTCCACTCCAAGTGTGGCAGAAATTTGGTATTTCTCCATTTTCCCCATCAGTGTGTCTATGTTCTGCAGTCTTAGAATGCCAAAGAGTTAGGGGGTTCTTGAGGGTGGGATAATTTTTATATATTATCTATGTCCTTTGTCCTCTACTTATGCTGGTATCTGCTGAGGTGTTCTAATTGCCATCTGGTCCCGGGAATTGGTTGTACAACCAATTGCTGAGACATGTCTCACTCAAATCCAGTGACTCTCTTTGCTGCTTCCATAAAATTCTTTGGTTAATAGGATTAATTTTGTTGATCTCTCCCACTGCGAAGTAAAAGAAACTGTGTGTGAATATTCAGGTCCCCATCTTCTTAGGCACCATATTTAGTCATTTTTTGAGGGCTTCCTATTTCCATTGGCTTTTGTCCAGGAAGTGAAGCCTGTGTCCCATAAACCTAATGGTCTCATGGGTTTTTTTCCCCATGGAACAGGCTAATTGGCCCCTCTCTCTAAGGCCAAGAAATAATGCAAGCTCAAGTTGCTTCTCCTTTTACTTTATGCCTAGGGAATACTAGTTGTGGGATAGTGAGGAAGGAGCCTCATTCTTAATCCTGAGGTTTTCATTCAAATCTTTATGCGATGAATCTTTTTTTTGTTACCCTAGGGGATTAAGTTTTAAAGACTCATATGCCACAAAGAGCTTGCTTTTCCTCCTATTTCTCCTGTAACATCTCTTCCATGAGACAATGGCTTAGCTGTCTGAAGGGAAGAAGGGTGGAGGAAAGAAATAGCCGAGAAAATAAATCAGTTACGATTTCAAAAGTATTAAAAAACACTTGGAATAGCCTTTGGGAAATGCTGATCTAAAGAATGGAAAGATAAAAGCAGATGAATAAAGGGATGTATATTGTAGTGGTGCTGCCTTGCTTGTGTGTGTGTGTTTTATGGTACCGGGGGCCCGGGAATGAGCCTAGGACCTTGTATGTGAGAAGCTGGTGCTCAACCACCGAGCCACATCAGCTTCTCTGAGTTAGTTTTTTATTTATTTATTTTATTTTTATTTTTATTTTTTACTTGTTTTGCTTGTTATTTGATTTTAGGAGGCACCAAGGACAGAACCTGGGACCTCCCATGTTGGAAGCAGGCGCTCAACCATTTGAGCCATACCTGCTCCCTGGGTTTTGATTACTATATGTAGTAGATTACAACAATAGCCCTCAATAAATAATGAATGCTGTCTTGTTTTATAATGCATTGTCTTAGCAATCCCGTGCTTGTGTAGTCTTCTCCTGCATTGACTATTGGCTTGGTCATGTGACTTTTTTTGATCAATTGGACATAAGCAAACAAGAAGGAAGCAGAGGCTTGAAAAGCATTTGCCCTCTGTTGCTGCTGGGAACTCTTCCTTCACCATATGAAGAAGCCTGGGCTAGCTTGTTGGAGACATATGGCCCAATGACAAGTAAGCACCAACTGACAGATACATAAGTTCACTCCAGTTGAGCTGCCAACTGAGAGCAGGTGCATGAGTGACCTCAGGAAAGATGAGAAGAAATGTCCTGCTGAGCCTAGATCAAATTGCTAATACACCAAACCATAAGCAAATAAAATGGCTGTCTAAGCCACTAGGTTTTGAAATGTATTTTTTATTGAAATAACACATAGATATAATACAATAAAATAGAAATGGGGAGAGAGAAGAAATTTGTAGGAAGGTTTTCTCACATATAGATAACGGGATCACACACAAAAAAAGAAAGCTAAAAAATGCCTTAAAAGAATTATGGTGCTCATTTTTCATTCAGTGTTCTACTAAAAACAAATATCTAAAGTGGATTTCTTAGTTTAAGGTGCCTCATGTTCATTCTTGTGCCAAGAAATTTGCTTATTTCTGGACAGGACCGTAGGATTTAATCTAAATTCAGCAAACTACTACAAATATTTTGGAAAAAAATAGCCCTCAGTGGGATATTACAGGAAATGAAGGGTAAGGAAGAGTCAAATATGATTACACAGGTTCTAATCTTCAGTACTTGGATAAATGGTAGACACGTGGCTGGGTGGGTCCATGTCAAATGGGACCTTGGCATAATCCTGCAGTTCTGCCTTATCATAAATCACTATAATTTCCACCATCTTGGACTCAAGAGGCTCTTTCATTGTCACTGCTGAATGAAAAACAAAAAATTGTCTTTGTTTAAATATATTCTCAGATACTCATTTCAATCCCTGGTGAAATAGATTTTACTAAAGATTATCTCAAAGGAATTAGGTAATTGTCATCAAACCAAGAAAGGGCAAATATATGAAGAGACTCATGAATCATATCCCCAGGTTCTGAATCTAAACCCCTCTTTATAAAATGGACTGCTGGCAGTTTGCTATGATTAGCTAGGCTCAAGTGATGCTATTTCTAGTCTCATGAAACCTCTACTAGCCCTATTATATATACATATATATGTATGTATAAAATCACATCCAATATTTCATTTAATTCTTACAATAATCCTAAGATTTAGATGTTATTTTTATCTGCATTTTATAAATGAGGAAACTGAGGCTGAGACAGGACAATTAGCCACAGAAAACACAGCTAGTAAATGTTGACAAAGGGGTTCATACTCTGGAAAGGTTATTTGACATTAAGTCCTTTTTTCTCAATGATGCTGGCTCTTTTCAAATTGCCATAGGGCTGACTGAGCAGGAACAAGGGAGAATAAAGCAGGCAGGCAGTCCTCTGGGCCTCTTTGATTTTGACCAGAGAACACACACACACACACACACACACACACACATACACATGTGGGCTCCATTTTAAAGTTTTGTTTGAAAAAGGTTCCAAATCACTTTATTATACTGTGCTCTTTCCTGATGCCACTGTAAGTTGTACTAGCAACTTCTTAAAGTCAGGGACCTCGTATCCTTTATCTTGTCTCACAACAATGTGAACCTTCCCCTGCTCTCTAAGAGACTCTTCTGAAGAAGGAGCAGTATCATTGTCCTTGGGCCACAGTCTGGATTCCAGAACTGCCATTGTCTCAGCATCTCCCATGACCCCTAACAGTTTTTCTATTTCTCAGAAAAACCAACTAAATTATTCACAGTACCTGAAGTCTTTTCGTTATTAACACAACTCATTGAGCTCTCCTCCAAGAGGGAAGTGATGTCTTCTCCAAATATTCTGAAGCAGTTTTCAATGAGAAATTGTACAAGAGAAACCTGTAACACAAAAGGACAAAAGTGGAGTGTTTTTTTTTCATATGGCATGGTTATTAAGCACATTTCATATATGAATCCTGAATCTAAAAAAAAAATCCAATAGACAAAACTCATGAAATTTCACTTCTTTAGTGAATAAGTATAACTTAAACTTGGGAAGTAGATCTTCCCTGAAGATTAATTGTGAAGGAAAGAGGCAGATGGAGAGAAAATATGAGTTTGTGTAACTACATCCCTCGCCACACATTTGCTTGTCTCAAGCTTGTTCTCTGGGTGTACTTGAGAGAATAATATGATTTCAGCAGACACACTGAGGCTCCATTTTGGGATCTTTTACTAGTTGCCTCACCCTAGTAGCAGAGGAAAAATATCAGCCACGTATTTGTCTTAATGAACCACAACTGGCAAGGAAAGGCCAATGTGTATGAGTCAAAGGTACATATACTGCCCAAGTTCCCCAGGATTTGTCAGGCACAGCATGGATATAACTGCAAATAATGACCTGAACAGTTGGATGTTGTCACCACTATCATTGTACAGATGAGGAAACTGTGGCTTAGAAAGTTTGCCCAGGCTTATACATTAAGGCTGAAAGTTGAACTCCAAAGCTCAGAATTTTTTCTCATATTACAGCATTGTGTTATCTCTCTATGCTCTCATCAGTTTAGTATTTAGCCTACTAGATGAAAAAGAAGTAACTCCACTTCTGCTCTTAATTTCCAGCTTATCAACCCACCTTCCCATATCCCATTAGGAACATGATAAATGACTCTGCCTCTAGAGGAATGCAATTAAAATATGAATTTTTAAAAAATGGTTCTTCAGAATTAATACTCTAATTGCAGATTCTAAGTGGGGACTCGCCACCCCAGGGCAAAAAAAGGAGAGATATCATTACCTCTTTTGTGAATTCATTTTCTAGTTCTGGGCTGCAGGAAGTAAGAGGCCAAAGAAGACTCGGGGCTATACACACTGATAAATTATAAGCATTCATCTGATTGGTTGAGGAATGTTGCTCAATGTTGTATAACACGCCAAAAAGGTATCGCAAGAGAACAACATTGGCTCTTGGCAATTGGTCTAAAAGCCTAAACATAGAAAAACACACTTTTAAAGCAAGCCATTTTATGTAAAAATGTATAAATTCAGAGAAACAAATCAGGGCATTTTTTATGTACACCATGATTGCAATCTAATGAAAATGTAAAGGAATGTAGAAATATGTTTCATCAAAAAATAATGCCTGGACTATTTCCCCCAAACCACTACAATGTCTTTTAACTTGGGCAAATCTTATTAATATCTTATTTAATATAAATGTTTAAAAGCCCTGTAACATTCTAGAATGCACTCATCTAAAGCTCACAAAAGCTTACTGAGGAAATCAAACATCAATTAAATTTCAAGGGCTCCCTTTATTTCCAGGGAATACTGTCTCGTGGTGAAGCCTAAACCTTATCTGCTAATACTTTCAAGTACATTCTGAGATCCTATGTTCTGTTTTGCCAGCATTTAAGGTCAATTTTATCCTAAACAATACCACTGGTACCACTTTCTTGTATAAGTTCACAATAGTAAACTTTCCAATGTTCTAATTTTTGTAACTGATATGGGATTTTTTGTTATTATGCACTGAAACTATTTTTAAATTGATATTCATAGTTTTTACTTCTTTCAACAAGAAGCTGCAACTTGGAGAAAATATGATCTCCAGAAATGGTGCCAGTAACTCACAGTACTGTGGACAGACAATACCCAAGGTTCAGTGTACAAGGTTTTGAACTATGAGCAGTGAAGAACTATAGGATGTGATGCTTGATGTACTTGAATGATCTCCTTTCAAGTATAGTGGAACTGGAGGTGATAATATGACCAACAGAGAGCTTTGGATTTGATACTCCATATGTCCAAGGGGCCTCCTCCAAACTGTAACTAGAGTAGATGTGGTGGTATGAACAGCTAAGAGCTATAGGATGTGATGCCTGATGTACCAAAGAGTCTTCTCTACACTGTAATGGGAGTGGAGGAATATTTTGCTCCATGGCCTTGGTTTCTGGTGACTTTAGACAGCTGTTTCTTGGTTTTTAACTCTTCAACACAAAGTTTATGTAACATTGGTAGAAGGGGTCTACTAAAAGCCATGTTAGGGAAATAATTCATAGTATTTAAGTGTTGGCCCCCCCCAAAAAAAAAAATCTGTGCTAAACAGACATGAAATTGCATCATATTAAAATTATTAGACTTTTCACAGAAGTAATGCTCAGAAAAATTGTGTTACATGCTACTTCTCTCTAATCTCCTATATTGCGAATAGCATGCACGGTAAATCTTGCCAGCAATTTTCACTTGTTATGGTATAGAGCAGGAATTCTTTGTAATCAGACTTGACTTTGCAACTTTCTCTTCCTTTTTTCTTGACTATTTTCAATGAGTTAAGTGCTGTTCCAGGGTTCTTCTGCAGTACCTGTTGGTGTCTCTTTTATAGCACTGATTACATTTTATTGTAATTTGGAGTGTATATACTTTTTTCCTTTATTAGACTCTGAGTTCCTTGTGGGGAAGGATTATGTCCTTTACCTCTGCGTGAGCAGAGTTTTAGACATGAATGCATAAAAAATGTTTCACTAAATTCAACCTCTGAAAAAAATAAGGATTTCTCTGGGTAGTTAAATATTTAACCAAGTTAAGATCATAACACTGGCAGGCTGGGCCTTCAGCATTTCTAACTAATGGATTTGATTTTCTATTAATTTCAGATATTCAGAAGGTATACAAGGGTCAGGGATTCCATATTAATAAAATGAGGAGAAAATCAATAATTCAATGACAGCAGTAAGGCATACATCTAGTTTTAAACTGACTTCCATGGTGTGACCAAATGAAAGCCTGCAGTAACTGTCATTATCTTAGCAGACAAAGCTGTTAAATATAAACTAATTTTTTTCTAATAGTATGTTGATTGTATTTTTGAGTGTGATTAAAGTAATTGTTGCATCATTACCTCTGAATTGCAATTATTTTCTCCTCCTCATTCCCTTGATCAATGACATCAAGCCACTTATCATAGAGACTGGATAACAATACACTTCCTTGGATATTTCGAAGAAAATCCTTACAGAGATGAACAAAAATGTTATTCTGCTGGAAAATGCATACTGGCGATATAGAGAAAACATTTTGTTGACAAATTCAGCTCAGTCCCATTTCCTTCCCAGCTACTCAAACTGACCTACACAGAGCTCAGTTCCAACTCTCCACTGACTTGCACATCCAGAAGCACATGCTTGGATTTTTCCCAAATAAAACTAATGGCATAAGAGCAGAGTCTGGACTGTGATGGGAATGAAGATAAATCCCCTTCTTTTTCTGAAACCTCCTCTTTTTGTATATTTTTGCAAATTGGTACAAACTGAGAAGACTGATTTTGATAAACATCCTAAATCCTATTCTTTTTTTGAAAAGAAATATATATACACATTTTGCTTATTTATTTTAGCCACAGTTCTCTTATTTCCTAGCAAGAAAAGTTCTGAAACAAACAACACACACACACACACACACACACACATAAGAGAGGACTGAATATTTTGACCTGAAGTATGTGTTTTATGTGCTCCCCTTGGGAGAAAACTCCTCTCATAATAGCTTAATTCTTCCTTTCTTTCAATGGTATAAAAGTTCAACTCTGCAGACTTGTAAGCAGCAGATATTGGCAATAAACCCAAACCCCTGGTTGGCAACTACATGTTACTCCTTACAACCCCTTGGGCTGGAATATATACATCTTCCCATAAAGGGAAAACAAAACTCTAGTACCAGGACTAGAGTTATACAAATATAAGCTTCCTAAGTGGTGGCCTGGAAAATTTGTCACAATTATAGGGTAAAGGCATTGGTGAACAAGTCTTAATACCATACAACTGGGCCTATTAAAATTTATGAAACTTTAAATTTTTGTACGAGAATAGTAAGTTGTCACATCCCCTTGGTAGCTTCAAAGGCACACTTTGCTACTGTTGGTCTCACTAAATAGTCCAAGC
>PVKH010043972.1:0-10661 GCA_004027955.1 Chaetophractus vellerosus | reverse complement strand
GTCATAAGATTTATCATGTTTATCTGAGACTCACTATTTAAATAAGAAAGTCACTTGTGGCCCGGCTAGATAGCTCAGTGGATAAAGAGCTCGCTGGTGTACCACATGGGAGGCCCCAGGTTCGGTTCCCGGGGACCTCTCCGAGCAGGCAGACGGCCTTGAGAAAGGCAAGCCGCCGTGGGCGGGGCAGAGCCGCCATGGGCAAGGCAAAAAGCCGCCACGGGCAGGGCGGAGCCCCCACGGGCATGGCAAAGTCACCCGTGAAAAGCGGAGCTGCCGCCTGCGAAAAGCGGAAGCCGAGCAGCCCGCAAAAAACATGGAGGACTGCTACCCGCAAAACATGGAGCGGAGCCGCCTGTGGGAACAGAATGGAGCCACCCTCGAACGGAATGAGCCACCACCGTGGAGGGCCGACTCGGCGCGTCGCCGCGGGGACGGGGGGAGACAAGAAGCAGACATAGAAAAACACAGAAGAATGGACACACAGCAAGAGCAAGCAGAAGGGGGGGGATATGTAATAAATAATAAATAAATCTTTAAAAAAAAAAAGAAAGTCACTTGTGAAGTCCTTACTAAATTGAATTACTAATTTGAATAGAGAGAAGTTGATTACCCAACATATGAATCAGTTTGTCCACATCTCCTATCTTCTTGACTCCTTAACTTCCCTCTTTATATACCATAAACCAAGGAGAACTTGAGCCCATGGAACAGTAATGAACTGTTGGGTAATTTGGATGACTTTAAACAGTGTTAGGAATAGAACTTAGTAATTTTTCTCCTAACCTCCCCCACCTATAATCTTCCATACTTCCATAAAGCTATATTTTCTGAAAGGCAGCTCTAATAAAATCTCTGACCTCTTTAAGGCATTCAGTTTTTTCTCCTTGTGTTTGAGATCACTTTTGCACTCTTTACAGGAGGGATTAAATGTTCAGGATCTGAAATTAGAGACAGAGGATTTGGATATCAGCTCAGCACTTACCAACTGGGTAGCCTTATGAAAGTTACTTAACCTTTCTAAGCCTCAATGTCTTCATCAGCAAATGGGAGGTCCTAATAATATCTACTGCATAGGATTATGATAATAATCAAGAGAGAACACATATGTTAACTACTTTGTCTAAGTACAGGCATGGAGAGTACTCATTAAGTGAAAGGTAGTAGTTTTTAATTATTAATCTGTTATTAATTTGCACACCATTAAAAATCTAGCTTCATTCCATCTTTATAACTCAAAACTTACTATACCTGTTTATGTGCTATTTTCAAAGCAAGCCAACCAACTTCACATTTCTTTGGTTTGTATGTTTGCCTTTGACTATAATTCCCTTCCTCACAAGTTTCACAATATTTTTTATGTGGTGAACCACTGACACATTATTCAGGATCTAATCCAGTACAAGCTTTTTGGGGGAAACTTGACTAAGCAGGGTTCTTTGCTATTGTGCTAGCATAAACTAATATAACTATTTTGCTATTATCACTTCTGATACTGGATGGTACACATTTGGGGATTCTGTCTTTCTGACTAGACTTCAGCAAGAATTTAGTCATATTCATCTTTCCCAATATCTAGAAAATTTTCTTGGACATTAGTAGTAGGTAAGCATTTGGTGAATCATCGTAGCAATCAATTCATGTTATTCCATAGTCCGTATTTGGCCTATTGTTTCCTCCAGTAATGAAGGAATCATTTCCATTGGACTGACCCTCCCACCAAGAACAATTATAAACTTTGAACAAAGCATAAAAAATTATTTAAAGCCTCTAGGGAGTGGCAAAAGAACAAGCAAGAAATAG
Source organism: Chaetophractus vellerosus (assembly GCA_004027955.1). Classification (NCBI taxonomy): domain Eukaryota; kingdom Metazoa; phylum Chordata; class Mammalia; order Cingulata; family Chlamyphoridae; genus Chaetophractus; species Chaetophractus vellerosus. Next base: position 8,858 of record PVKH010043972.1, on the reverse strand, counting down.
AAATGATTCAAGATCGAAATACAGGAACCACAATGGTTGAGATCTATGTTTATATGGCTCTTCCCTTTGGGGCATTTCCCTATCTGTGAGGCATTGGGCAGTTTGTACTCAAGCAGAAAGCCAAAGTCTTATTGACTTGAAAGTTCAGAATACAGCATTAAGGTCTGCTAGCACAGCTGGAAATTGAAGAGAAAAGTGCCAGAAATGAGGGACCCTAGAGAGGCAAGCCCTGAAATCTAAGTAAAAAATTTTCTCATAACCTTAACTAACCACTAAAATTAACATGTATAGGGTATACTTCAAGGAACACAACAGAGAGGACTATTTAAAAATCTTAAAAAGATGATCAAAACTTTCAGTGGAAGCCCACAACAAGGAGACAGAGTTTGTAGTTTGAAACCTGTTACATTAGAGGGACTTGATAAACAGCTTGAGAATTCCAGCTTGAGAATTTCTAGTTTGTCCTCTTAAAGGACAACCTTTCTAGTTTGTCCTTTAAGAGGAAAGATGTCAACCCTTAAGACTAAGAGAAAGAACAAAGAGACCTGTCATATGAAATATGAAACCAATCTTCCACATGGTCAGGATGATCGACTTGTAGTCGAACTATTGACTAGAGCAAAATCAACATTCATCAGGGAAAGCTAACAGAACATACATTATCTACAACATATCATCCACCATGCCCAATATACAATAACATATTACTAGACATTCAAGGAAATAGGAATATGTGACCCATATTTAAGAGAAAAATGACACAATAGAAATAGAACCACAAGTGAAAGCAAGTGTGTGGGTATTTCATTTGTGGGCTAATTTCTATTTCAAGAAAAAGAATATTACCAGACAAAACAAAGAATACTTCCTAATGCTAAAAACATTAACCCCAATATAAGTTATGGGGAACTATGGGAAGATGGAAGAGTAGGGATTTCCATGACTCAATCCTTTCACCAGAACAATTATTAAACCAGTGGAAACGCTATGAAACAACTATTGTGAAGCTTCAGAAGCAAGAAGAACACTATAGGATCCAAGAAAGAGTGGGAAAAAGAAGATGATAAATTATAGTAAAGGGCAATAAATTCCTCTTTCAGCACAGAGGCTATCAGTGCCCATCTCCCTTTCTCTCAGCAGGTCACTGTGGGGTCCAGCCCCTGGCTAGTTCACTGGTAAAATAAAGGAACATAAAAATCCTGTTCCCCAAGATGAGGGTTAAGCATGGAAGATCACTAGTCATGGCTTCTGACTAGAGACTTCAGATCACTGAGGTCACGGCTCTGAGGACATACATTGTTTAACCCACCCAGACAAAGGCCACAAAAGAGGAGACATAAAGATGCTACACTTCCTCAAGGTTGTGGAGGACAGTTAGTCGAAAAGCTGCATTTGCTGAGTAGGCAAAGAAAGCTCAGCTTTGAAGAGCCATGGAAGAAGTTCTTGAAACCATTCCTGATCCCTTCCCCAGGACACTTTGGAGCTAGTCTGTGCCACCTTCATGGGTACCTGGCCCTATTTTCTCTGGGAAAGACTGACTTGGAAAAGTCCCCTCTGGCATGTTCATTGTCCCAGAATTTGCCCTCCAGACTAAAGCAGCTTGAGACAACAAAATGAGAATAAGAAATTATAGAGACAGTCAGTCTGGGGCAAAGGCTTGCTAGCTTCAGACACCTGGGAGAGGGAGGTCTATCTCCTGGGAAACAGAGGGGATAACCAAACTCCTGTAAACACAGATGCTCCAAAACAACTAACAAGCAAAAGCCCAAGATAAGACACAGGCCCAGAAAGAGAGGGCAGACCTTCCTGATAGAAGGACTGAAGTTCAAGAAAATCCCTGTCTCTTCACCAGCTGGCTGCAAAATCAAGAAACAGACATCTCAGGGAATAAATACTAGAGTTAACATTTTAAAATATTAAAATTTACAGTGTGCAACAAAAGAGTACAAGACAAGCAAAGAAACAGGAAGTAATAACCCATCCAAAGGAAGAGAATAATACTCGAGAAAACACCGATGAAAAAGACCAGAACATGGACTTATAAGACAAAGCCTTCAGAGAATGATCTTAAACAATGCTCAAGGAGATGAAGGAACATAAAGAAGAAGAACTAAAGGATATTAGGCACACAATAAATGAGCAATATGAGAATCTTAGTAAAAGTATGGGAATTTTAAAAAGGAGCCAAACAGAGCTCCTGGAGTTGAAGACCACAACAACTGAAATGAAATAGACCCAGGAGGGTTTCAAGAGCTGATTGGAGTTGGCAGAAGATAGATGAATGAATTCTAAGAAAGATACTTGAAAGAGTCAGGTTAAGGAAAAAAGAATCTTCAAAAGCAAAAAGAGTCTAAGGCACCTCAGGGACCTCATCAAGTATACTGATATACACAGTATGGGAGTCCCAGAAGGAGAAGAAAGAATAAAAGGGCCAGAAGGAAAATTCGAAGAAATGATGACAGAGAACTTCCCAAACTTAGCAAAAGATGTGAATGTGCATATTCAAGAAGTCCAGAAAACACCAAACAGGACAATCATGAAGAAAAATATACCCCACCATATATTGAGTACACTATTGAATGGAAGGAACAAGGAGAGAGAGCTAAAAGCTGCAAGAGTAAAGTACTATGTTATGTAAAATCGAGGACTTAGATTGATTGCTGATTTTTCATCCAAAGTCATGGAGGCAAGAAGGCTGTGGGTTGAAATACTTAAAGTGCTTAGAGAAAACAACCACCAAACAAGAATTTTGCATTCATTGGGACTTTCTTTCAAAACTGAGGGAGAGATTAAGCTATTCCCAGATAAACAAAAGCTGAGGGATTTCATCACCACTCCATGTGCCCACAAGTGATGTTAAAGCTCTACAGACTGAAAGAAAAAACACTAGCAGGTGGTTCAAAGTGGAATAAAAAAATAAAGACTTGTAGTAAAGGTAGCCATTTGGATAGTTATAAATGCTAGTATTATTGCAGTGTATTGTTTAGTATGTAACTCTACTTCTTACTTCCTTCAGGGACTAAAATGCAAATGCATATAAAGTAATGATAAAGCTATGGTTTTGGACAGACAATTTACAAAGATATAAGTGCTAACAATGAAAAAAAAAGTTGGGGGAACAGAGTGGTATAGGAAAAGTATGTATGGATTCTATTTAGGTTAAGTTGGTATCAAACCAAACATGAATGTTATATATTTAGGATGTTAAAGTTTAATCCCATGATAAACACAAGGAAAACAGATGAAAAACATATCCAGATAGGAAAGAGAAGACCCTCAATATGGTGCAACACAAAAATCAAAATGAACATAAAAGTAGTAATTAATGGAAAAATTGGGGGACAAAAAGAGGTATAAGACACACAATGGCTGAATAGAAAAATGGCAGTAGTGTAGAGTAGAGTAAATGTATTAAACTCTCCAGTCAAAAGGCAGAGATTGGCCATATGGATAAAAAAGCATGACCTAACTATATACTGTTTGCAAGAGACTCATATCAAGTTCAAAGATTCAAGTAGGTTGAAAGTGAAGGGATGGAAAAAATATATACCGTGCAAATAGGAACCAAAATAGAGCTTGGGTAGCTATACTAATATCAGATAAAAGAGACTTTAAGTCAAACACTATTATGAGAGACAAAGACAGTCATTAAATACTGATAAAAGGACAGTTCAACAAGAATATATAACAATTTTAAATATATATGCACCTAACAACAGAGCCCCAAAATATATGAAGCATATACTGACAGAATTGAACTGAGAAATTGTTGGTTCAACATTAAGAGTAGGAGACTTTAATAAACGACTTTCAATAATAGATAGAACATTTAGTGAGAAAATCCATAATTAAATATAAGATTTGAACAACACTCTAAACAAACTATGTCTAACAGACATATATAAAGCCCCCCCAAAAAAGAATGTACATTCTTCTCAAGTGCACATAGATCATTCTCCAGGAAAGACAATATGCAAGTCTCAATAAACCCCCAAGTATTGAAGACATATACTGTATGTCCCCTGGGTACAACTGAATGAGGCTAGAAATCAATAATGGGGGAGAAATCAAAAATTCACAAATATGTGGCAAGTAAGCAGCATACTCATAAATAGCCAAAGGATTAAAGAAATTACAAGAGAAGTTAGGAAATATTTTGATACAAGTGAAAATGAAAATGCAATGTACCAAAATTTATGGGATGTAATGAAGGAAGTGCTGAGGGAAATTTATATCTCTAAATGCTTACATTAAAAAGGAGACTTCAAATCAGAGACCAAATCTAAATTCTGGAAGAATTACATAAAGAAGAGCAAACTAAACCCAAAGTGAGTAGAAAGAAGGAAATAACAAAGATTAGAGGGAGTTAAATGAAATAGAAACAAACAAAGAGAATCAACAAAACCAAATGTTGGTATTTTGAAAAAATAAATACAATTGACAAACTTTTAGGTAGACTGACAAAGAAAAAAGGGAAGAGGATACAAATCATGAAAATCAGAAATGAAAAGGAGGACATTACTACCAGACCCAGTGAAATAAAAACAGACTATAAGAGGATAGTATGAATAAGATAACCTTGATGACATGGACAAATACTTAGGAATACACAAGCTACCTACATTGACTAAAGAATAAATAGAAGATCTCAACAAACCAAGTACTAGTAAAGAGATTGACTTGGTTATCAGAAAAATTCCCAATGAAGAAACTCCCAGGACAGATGGCATCACAGGAGAATTCTTCCAAACGTTCCAAGAAGACAACTCCATTTCTGATCAAACACTTCCAAAAAATTGAAGAGGAGGGAACACTCCCTAAAACATTCTACTTGGCAACCATTATCCTCATAACAAAGCCAGAAAAAGATACCACAAGAAAAGAAAACTACAGACCAATATTTCTTATGAATAGAGATGAAAATATCCTCAAAAAAATTCTAGCAAATCAAATGCAGGAGCATATTAAAAGAATTATTACCATGAGTAAGTGGGATTTATCCCTGGTATGCAAGGTTGTTCCAAAATAAGAAAATCAATTCATGTAATTCACCATATTAGAACAATGAAAGACAAAAACCACTTGATCTTCTCAACTGATGCCAAAAAGGAATTTGAGAAAATCTCACACCTCTTCTTGATAAAAAACACTTAAAACACTAGGAACAGAAGGAAACTTCCTCAACATGATAAAGGGCATATGTGAAAAGCCCACAACTAACATCCTACTTAATGTTGAAAGGCTGAAAGATTTTCTTTAAGATCAGGAACTAGATAAAAATGCCCATTGTCATCACTGTTGTTCAATGTGTACTGGAAGTTCTTGCCAGAGCAATTAGGCATGAAAAAGAGATTGGAAGAAGTAAAACTTTACCTATTCGCAGATGATATGATCCTCTACAAATAGGGGAAATCTGAAAAGTCCACAACAAAGCTCCTAGAGCTAATAAATGAATTCAGCGAAGTGTTTAAGGTTAACAAACAAAAGTCAATAGTGTTTCTATACACAAGCAATGATCAATTTGAAGAAGAAATCAAGAAAAAAATTCCATTCATAATAGCAACTAACATAACCAAATACCTAGGAATAAATCTAACCAAGCATGTAAAGAACTTGTACACAGGTAACTTGAAAACATTGCTAAAAGAATTCAAAGTCCTAAATAAATGGAAGGACATTTTATGTTCATGGACTGAAAGACTAAATATCATTAAGACATCAATACTACCAAAAGAAATGTATAGATTCAAGGCAATCCCAAACAGAATTCCAATAGGCTTCTTTGCAAAAATGGAAAAGCCAATCATCAAATTTATATGGAAGGGAAAGAGGCCCAAAAAGGAAAAATCATCTTGAAAAAGAAAAATGATTAGAAGACTAACACTTCCCGATCTTAAAACATATTACAAAGCCACAGTAAACAAAACAGCATAAATCTGGCACAAGTACAGACATATAGACCAATGGAATGGATTTGAGAGCTCAGAAATCAAACATCACATTTATAGCAAATTGATTTGAGACAAGGGGACAAAGACCACTCAATTGGGAAAGAATAGTCTCTTTAACAAATAGTGCTAGGAATAATGGATCTCCATTTACAGAAAAAAAAAAAGGAAGACCGCTACCTTATACTTTATAATAAAATCAACTCAAAATGTATAAAGACCTAAATATAAGAGTCAGAGCTATCAAATGCCTAGGAGAAAATGTAGGAAAGCATCTTCAGGACCTTCTGTGAGACAATGGCTTCTTAGACTTTACACCCAAAGTACAAGCAACAAAAGAAAAAATAGATAAATAGGACCTCACCAAAATTAAAAGCTCTTTCACTTCAAAGGACTTTACCATGTAAATAAAATGACAAGCTACACAATGGGAGAAAATAATTGGAAAGCACATATTCAATAAAGGTATAATATCTAAAATATATAAAGAAATCCTTAGACTTAAAAACAAAAAGACAAACAACCCAATTAAAAACAGGCAAAAGACTTGAATACACATGTCTCCAAAGAAGATATACAAATGGCCAGAAATCACATTAAAAGGTGCTCAACATCATTAGAAAACAAGGAAATGCTAAACCAAACCACAATGAGATACCACTTCATACCCACTGAATAGCTATTGTTTTTTTTAAAAAGGAAAATAACAAGTGATGGAGAGAATGTGGAGAAACAGGGGCACTCATTAATTGCTGGTGGCAATGTAAAATGGCCCAGTAACTGTGGAAGATAGTTTGGCAGTTCCTCAAAAAGCTAAGACAGCAAGGATAACCAAAAGAGTAAAATACAGACAAAAATAAGATATAACATATGAAAACCAAAGAATAAAATGGTAGAGGTAATGTATTTATAGTAATCTCATTGAATGTGAATGGTTTGAACTTCCCATTTAAAAGATATAGGTTGACAGAATAGATAATAAAACATGAGCTATCTATATGCTACTTAAAAGAGACTGGCATGAGATGCAGGGATACAAACCGGCTAAAAGTGAAAGGTTGGAAAAAGTTACTCTACCAAATAATGACCAAAAAAGAGCAGGGGTAGCTATACTAATAGGGGACAAAACAGGCTTTAAACACAAAAAAAGTTATAAGATACAGAAGGCCATTATATATTAATAAAGGGAGATTCCACCAGGAAGATATAACTGTCATAAATATCTATGCACCTAACCATGGTGCCCCAAAATACATGAGGCACACTCTGGCAAAACTGAATGGAGAAATAGACATCTGTACAATAATCAATGGAGACTTCAACACTCCACTCAAATCATTAGATAGAACAATTAGACAGAAGATCAACAATGAAACAGAGAACTTGAACAATATGATAAACGAGCAAGACCTAACAGACATTAACAGAACATTGCACCCAAATTTGTCAGATTATACATTCTTCTCAAGTGCCCATGGATCTTTCTCCAGGATAGACCACATGTTATGTCACAATGCAGCTCTCAATAAATATAAAGAGATTAAAATTTACAGAGCACCTTCTCAGATCATAGTGGAATGAAACTGGAAATCAATAATAGACAGGAAAGAGGTAAATTCACAAATGTGTGGATCCTGAACAACACACTCCTAAATATTCAGTGGGTCAAAGAAGAAATTGCAAGTGACATCAGTAAATATATTGAGACAAATGAAAATGAGAATACAACATATCAAAACTGATGGGATATAGGGAAAACAGTCTTGAGAGGGAAATTTATAGCCCTAAATGCCTATATGAAAAAAGAAGAAAGCTTAAAATCTGGAGAGAAAAAAAACAGCAAGCCATTCCCAAAGCAAGCAGAAAGAAAAAAATAATAAAGATTAGAGCAGAAATAAATGAAATTAAGGGGGAAAAAATAGGGAAAATCACCAAACTAAAAGCTGGTTCTTTGAGAAGATCAATGGATAAAGTTGACAAACCCCTAGCTAGACTAGCAAAGCAAAAAAGAGAGAAGATGCAAATAAATACAATCAGAAAGGAGGCAAGTTATGACTGGTTCCACAGAAATAAAAAGGATATTATGTATGCCAACAACTGGACAACATGGATGAAATGGACAAATTCCTAGGAATTTCCAAACAACCCTTATTGATGCTACAAGAAATATGAGAACTTAACAAATCAATCACACCTAAAGAGATTGAATCTGTCATTAAAAATCTCCCAAAAGAAAAGTTCAAAACGTGATGGCTTCATCGGTGAATTCTAACACTTTGAAAAGAATTGACACCAAATCTGTTTGAACTCTTCCAGAAAATTGAAGAGGAGGGAAAATTACCCAACATATTTTATGAAGTCAACATCACCCTAATACCAAAGCCAGTTAAAGACACAAAAAGAAAAGAAAATTACAATCTTTCTAATGATCATAGATGCAAAAATTCTCAACAAAATACTTGCAAATAGAATCCAACAGCATATCAAAAGACTTGTAGATCATGACTAAGTGGGATTTATTCCTGGTATTCAAGGATGGTTCAACATAAGGAAATCAATCAATGTAATATACCACATTAACAAACTGAAGGAAAAAACCACATGATCATCTCAATTGATACAGAAAACACATTCAACAAAATCCAGCACGCATTCTTTTTTTTTTTAAAGATTTATTTTTATTTATTATACACCCCTCTCCCCTTTTCACTTGTTCTTGCTGTGTTCATTTTTCTCTGCGTTCCTCTGTGTCTGCTTGTCTCCCCCTGCTGGGGCGACCTGCCGAGTCAGCTCACTGGCACGGCAGCAGCGGCCGGCCTGCTCATAGGGGCTCGCCCTTGCTCGCGGGGTCTTGCCTCTGCCCATGGGGGCTTGACATTTTGCCCACCCGCAGGGGCTTGCCTTTGCCCT
>PVKH010043971.1:0-10659 GCA_004027955.1 Chaetophractus vellerosus | reverse complement strand
ATTATTTATTTATTTACTTTTATCCATTTTTAACCACTCCCCCATTTTTGCTGTTTTTGTGTCCATTTGCTGGGCAGCTCTCTGTGTCCATTTCCCGCCCTCTCTTCTCATTCTTCCCCTCCCATCTTCAATGGGATTCAATCCTTGGAACCTCCAAGTGGGAGACAGGCATCCTACCTCCTGCACCCTTAGTTCCTGATTTTTCAGCATGTCTTATCTTGGCTCTCCCTTGTGTCACTCTCCTGTTACATCATCATCTTGCTGCATGGCTCATGGTGCCTGTTGGCTCATCTGCACACAGGGCCTGGTTGCCAATGCACCTTCTATATTTTTCTTTTTTAAAATTTTTATGGGGAGGTCCTGGGGATCGAACTTAAGTCCCTTCATATGGGAGATGGACGCCCAACCATTTGAGCCACATCTGTACACCTGCTATATCTCTTAAGGTTGACCAAAGATACCCAGAGTTACAGTCTTTTCATATACAGGATGATCACATAATAAATTAGGCTTAATGTATTACCAGCATTCTATAAACCAGACCTAGGGAGAAAAATTAGGTCTGAGGACACATGCATGGTTTCTAATATAGCAAATCTTTAGCTTACCCTGATTATCAAAAGATCAGGACAGTGAGAATATTTGCATTCTATAATCATTTCATTGCCTTTGCAACTCATTTCATCTGTCTCCACAATGGAGATTTCTCAAGCAATGTGGGAAGTCTCCCTATCTAATTAGTTGGAGTTCTTAAAACACAGAACTGAGAATATCAGAACTTAGAAAGGAGAATTTCTACTTCAATTAGCCAAAATCTATTGGGAAGTTAAACTTCACCATAAGGGGAGTTTCCAACTCACAGCCTGTCCTGCAGAATTCAGCCTTGGAAACCTCAATTGCTGTGAACCAATTTCTTTAATGTATATTACGTCAGTTCTGTCAAAAACCCTCTTAGTTTTCCAGAATTCTATGACAAACACCAAGTGATTTGGCTTAAAAAACACAAATTTATTGGATCAGAGTTTTGAAAGCTGGAGGTCCACATTCAAATAACAGCAAGGCCTGCTTTATCCCAAAATTCTGTAGCATTGTTGCAGGCTTACTGCATTTCTTGGGGATCCTGGACTTGGATCTCTGCTTCCTGTCACATGGAGCTATCTTTCTCCTTGTGTCTGATTTTATTTCTTACTATTTTCTCTGTTTTCCAGCTTCTTTCTGCATGGCGATCTCTAGCTTCTGGTTTCCAGTTTCTTCTTATAAAGTTCCCAGTTAGGGTACTAAAGACCCACCTTAATTCATTTTGGTCAAACCTTGAATGAAAATAATATATTCAAGAGGTTCAACTTACAAAATGATTTACTCCCTAAGATATGAGGATTAATAAAAACAATATTTCTAAATTGGAGTACATAATTCAAAATTCCATGATTTTCCCTCTGGAACACAAAAAGATATGTTCTACCCATGAGCAAAGATATGTTTATCTATCCCATTATATCAAAATTTTAAGTCATTTCAGCAACATCTCTAAGTCCAAAGTATCATCAAAATCTGTTGGGATGTGATCCATCCTGGGGAAAACTTCCTCTCTAGTCTTTGGAACTGTGAAAACCTAGAAAACAAGCTGTCTGATTCCAAAATATATTAGTCAGAATTGCAAAGGATAGACATTCCATTTCCAGAGGTGAGAAACTGGAAGAAAAAAGGGATCTGGTTTTCCAAGGAAGTTTGAAATCCAGCCTGCAAACTCCATTAGATATCAAGGTCTGAGAGACATCTGTGGAACTATGCATAGACCTCTGGGCCTCATGGAGTGGTGGCCCTCCCTTTTCAAGCACCTGGAGAGCGGTCTTGCTCTGCAAGCATTGGAATGGTAGGCAGGCACTGTGCGAAGAATAAGCACCGCCTTGCATTGGGGTGGCAGCTGAAGTCTCCCTGAACATCTGGACAGAGGCTTGCCCCCTCCAGTCCTGGAGCAGAAATCCTGCTCCACCCAAAGGCTTAGCCTGAGGAGATGTCTTAAGTGGATACTTTCCCATGGTTCTGCCCTTGAAGTCATTGTTTCTTCATTTTGTCTTGTCTCTCCTTGCCACCAGTCTAGCGTTTTATCAGCTCATATGAAATTCTCAAAAGCCATCAGAGAAAAGGAATTTCCATAGGTCCTTCTTAGACAAATAGATTTCCTATCCTGCCTAGAAGGCTGCATAAGGGAGTACTGACAATATTCTGCTTCCAAGTCTTGTTCCTCTTCAAAGGAGTATTTTCAGTTCATGAAAATTCATATGGTAAATGTACTTTTCTACATGCATATTATATACAATAAAATTTAAAAGGAACCCAAAATTTATTTTGTGGTCCCATTTAAAATAAGGTACTTAAAAATCCTTTGAATCACTCACCATCTTACTGATATCAATGAAATAATAAATAAATCTTGGCCATATATTCATTTAGAGTTGTATGATTTGAGCTTTTAACATTTTGAAAATTGTCGTTTAGTATTTTAGTTCTGGCAACTACTTTTAATTTTTAAAATTTCTTTTTCATTTCAATTGATTTTTCCTCTTAGCTGTCTTTTTTCATATTTTCTTTCCTTAATTATGTTTTCTATGGTGCTTAATCACTCTCATATTTTACTAAATTTTACTCAATTTCTGTTTTTTTATATCTAGTTTATTTCTGACTTCTATGACACATGCATTTATATCTTCCTGATGTTTATCCATCTACTTTCTGATATATATGATATTCTTGAAGCTTTAGCTTTTAAACATTTTCTTTTACATTATTATATGATATTAAATCATTCATTTCATTGCTATATTGTCATTTTGAGCTCTGATATCATTATATTTTGGAATATATTTTGGTTCCATTTATCCTTCTCTCTTATATGGGGCTTAATAGCTATGATTCTTTCATTCACTTATGTTTAAATGTCATTGCTATTCTGTCTATTAGGTACAGTATTAGATTAATAATGGGTCATCATAACTTTTGCAATTCCATCCTCAATGAATCACTCTCATGTTTTTATGATGGCCCTAAATTATTTCCTCCTTTATGTTTTAGTCTGCCAAAGGGGTGCTGAGGCAAACTACCAGAAATCTATTTCCTTTCATAAAGGGGGTTCATTGAGGGTAAAAGCTCACAGTTCCAAGGCCATAGAAAGCCTAAATCAAGGTACCAGAAGCGGTATTTTCTCACCAAAGTCAGTTGCCACGTATTGAAGGAAGATGGCCACTGATTTCTGGCTGGATTTCCCTCAGGGATCACCATTTCGTCTTGAGCTCCATGGCCCCAGATGCTTGAGCCTTCATGCTTAAGTGATCCTTTTTAGTCCTCTCTCTCTCTCCTGGCATAGGTCTTGTTTCTTTCTGGGCTTCCTAGATCAGTCTCGGTTGGTCTACTTACTTCCCAATCTCAGCTGTAAGCTATCAGGCAAATGGCTCACCTTTTCCCAGGGCCTCAGCTGTTTCAGCTTTAGTCTTTTTGTCACATGGGAAGATCAAAAATGACAGAGGTCTCACTTCCTGTCTCCTCTTGTGTCAGTCTCAGTGAGTGTCATTTTATATCAAACCCAGCAATTTGCCTGGAACTCAACCTACAACATGCCTATTGATGTACTCGAATCAAAAGCTCTATACTAATCTTAACAGGTAATCTAAGCAAAGACACATAAACTGAATTTAATTTAAACAAAAGGCATCACACATTGTGGAATGGATTAGTTTACAAATATAGCCTTTTTGGGATTCTTATAATAATCTCAAACTGCCACACTATACAACTACTTGCAATCTCATTGTTAAATCTGGTTCATGATTTTTTCTATCTGTAATATCTTGAGTAACTTAGATGTACATGTCTTAACTTCCAAAGTGTTTCTCCAAACTTAGACATTATATGTTGCTATAATAGTATTTCCTGAGACTTATAGTTCAGGATTTCAATTAATAGTTAAATAATAAGTTAACAGCTTTTTCATACAATTCTAAGAAACTCAATGAGTTCCCTATGACTTTGTATTCCTGAAATTTATGAAAGGCAACTAGAAAATCAATTAAATGTGAAACTTTTCAGTGTTTAAGAAGAAAAATGAAATATTTATCAAAGGTTAACCCCTTAACAGCAAATGCAAGGTAACCATCAATAAATTTTTCACTATTTCCATTAAAAGAAGAAAGCAAAAATTAAATGGCAGCATAAACTGTCACTATGATGACAGAATTCATTCTCATGGGAGACTTGAATCACCCAGAGCTACAGAGTCTTCTTTTCCTTGTCTCACTGGTGATCTAACTTCTCACTTGTGATCTGTCGTCTTACTTGGGCCAGGAATATGGACATCACTACCCTCAACAGTGCTGATTATTAATTTGAAACTTTGTAGAGATTTTTCCTCTGATAATTGGCTATCATCATTTTGGCAATTCTACCATCATTGCTCCTAAAATGTGGGTCAATTTCTTGGTTAAGAAGAAAACCATCTCCTGTTTTTGGTTGTGCAGCTCAACTAGGTGGATTCTTAGTTTTCTTTCTGGTTACAATGGCCTAAGACCAAAATTTGGCTATTCCAATTCTCTGCTTTCCATGGTGGTGGTGTCCTGGCAGATCTGCCCCCTGCTAGCCTTCATCACATACCTGTACAGTCTGACCATTGCAATGACTGTATCCTCTTGAATGTTCTCTGTGTCATAGGCTCTTCAAATGTAATTATCAATTTTAGTTGTGATAAGGTCCCTCTGTTAGCATTAGTTTTGACTGATACCTACAATCCAGAAGCAGCAATCTTTATCCTTTTGGAAATGATTTGTTGTTTTCCTAGATCAATATTTTGATATCCTACTTCTATGATATCCTCTCCATTTTGAGGATATATTCCTCAGAGTGGGAGAAAAAAATCCTGTTTACCTATGTTTCTCAAATGATTGCTATCTCTTTGTTCTTTGGTACTCTTCTTCTCATGTATTTGCAAACTATGACCAAAACCTCAATAAGCAGTGATAAAATGTCCCAGGTCATTTACACCCTACTGATACCTATCTTGAATCCTTTAATTTAAAGCCTAAGAAAAGGATGTGAAGGATGCACTCAAGAGATTGCTAATTGGGGCTGGCTCAATAGCCCAGTGGATAGGGCGCCGGCATACTACATGGGAGGCCCTGGGTTCAATTCCCGGGGACCTCTCCTAGCGGGCAGACCGCCTTGAGAATGGCAAGCCACCATGGGCGGGCCGGAGCCGCCGTGGGCAGGGCAAGAAGCTGCCACGGACATGGCAAGAGCCACCATGGGCAGGGCAGGTCGCCCACGGATGGAGCGCAGCCAGCCACCCGCGAACTGAAAGCCGGCCGTGAACGGACGCAGAGACTGCCCACAAGCGGGGAAAGCCGCGCCTGCGCAGTGACCACTCTCGGTGCGTCGCCGCAGCGGGGGGAAGGGGAGATATGTAATAAAATAAATCTTTAAAAAAAAAAGAGATTGCTGATTAATCCATGCTATGCTTTCAAACTAATGTAAGTTAATAACTACAATTCTATTTAAGGGTTTAAAATTTCTCCTAAAAAACTGCTAATAATTAAAGGGTAATAAATAGCTACTTTTTCATTAATTTAATTTTAATTGGATAAATCAGTGCATTTCATTTCAAGCCAAAATATCCAGCCAATTATTCCATATATAGAAATCTATAAAGTGTAAAATTAAAACAAATATATTTCCTAAACAATAATTTGGAAAAAACATTTTTCCCAGTTAATAATATAGTAGGTAATTTCTTATAAACTGAGAGATAGCCTGATGGTGATAGAGGTAGGCAAGAATCATTTCTTGGGAGGCACTTTAGAATGAGATCATCTTTGCTAACTCCTTCTTTTATTCAATGTTTAAAGGTTTTGTTATTATTTTTACTTTTTACTATATCATTTTTCAATCAATTTACAATTTTGGGGGCCCATTTTTATCTTGATCTTAAAGTAAATTTTTAAAATAAAATTTTATTGAAGTATATCTTTCATACATGAGCATGCATAAACAATTAATGTAGAGTAAAATTTGTGAATTTGAAATACAAACATGCATATCATTATGCAAACTTCCCATACATCTCCCCATCACAAACACCTTCATTTTTGTGAAACATTTGTTACAACTATGAAGGAGCATCCTCAAAATATTATTACTAACCATTGCCCATATCTTACAAATGATGTATTTTCCCCAACCAATCCAATTATTATCACCCTATATTAGTGTATATACTTGCTATCACTCAGGAGAACAAGTTCTCATAAGTTGTCCTGTTAACCAGAGTTCATCTTCCACCACTGGATTCCCTGTTTTATACAGTCCCATGCTTTGTATAATCCATTCAAATGTACACTCATTTATTCATATTTTCATCACAGATTTGTGCTTGAAAGTCCATTTTTATGACAGACAAAATGAAACATTAGGAGAAAATAAAAGCAAAACATGAATGCCTGAAAACACTTGATATAAGACAATGTCAAAATATTCTGGAAAAAAAGTTCAAGTTTTCTACCTTTCATGCCTCTCTTTCAGTCATGTACATAAAGCAAAATATTATGTCCAAACATGACATACAATTAAAATTTCCCCACATGATGTTCTTATGCTACATCCTGTTGTATAGAAATGCCTTTGTTATAAAACCATACTATCAAATACACATCTTTTGGCATTTTTTATTTAGTGTGCTCAGGGGAGAAAAAGTTATTAGAAATAAATATAATCATTTTGCAAGTGGCACCATATCTCAAGGAGCTGAAAGTCATAGGAAAGATCAATGAATGTGTACCATGCTTCCATCATTGGATGGATTGAGGTAGAGTAAGTATGACATGCAAAGTGCAGAAAGATCCAGTAATAAACTACTGTTATGACATTTGTAGGCAACTCAGCAATGAGCTGAAAGCTGGAACTGTGTCTCAGAGAAGTAAATGAATTTCTAGTATTGGCCATAATTTATAGAAGTACTGAAAGCAAAATAATCAAAATATACCATGAATATTTCTGGTCTCAATCTACATAGGCTTTAAATTGATTACATTAGCTTTCAGCATATTAGGTTATTGACATATTTTTGATTGCTTGATTTTAAATTACTGCAGGCAGGTTTGGCATCAGCAGCCAATATATTAGCAATTAGAGAAGTATATTTCCCAATAAAAGTGATTTGTAATGCATCAGGCTAGGTAAACAGAATTGGAACAATAGAACTAAACTAACCTTGAAATATTGCCGATCCAATTTCCTTTTTCCTTGCCTTGTGGACCACTTCCAGCCAGTAATCACATCACTCCATTCTGCTTCTGTTATCAATCTTATTCCCTGTCTCTGTCACACATTCCTCCATCTGTACTATGTAAAATCCTTTGTGCTTTTATTCAGAATTTATGTCATACCCACATAATACAGGATAATCACTTCATCTCAATTTCCTTAACTAATTCCATTAGCAAAGTCTATTTTGCCAAGAAAGGTAAAGAATTACAGGTTCTGGGAATTAGGACTTGGACATCTATGGGAGGGTTGGGAATTTTTCTGCTTACTCCTTCTATATTGGCATATTTTTGGCAAGATCAATCTAATATCTTATACTTCTCTCATTTACTAGTGTCCATAAAAGTTTGCATGCTATATACCAATTCCACACTACTAACTAACAATATATTTTCTAGTCAAACTTTACATGGAATCCTCTTTTTTTTAAAAGATTTACTTATTTTATTACATATCTCCCCTCCCCCCCTCCCCCGCTGCAGCGACGCGCCGAGACTGGTCACTGCGCAGACACGGGTTTCCCCTGCTTCCACTCACAGCCAGCTTTCAGTTTGCGGATGGCTGGCTGTGCTCCGTTCACGGGTGACCTGCCCTGCCCATGGTGGCTTTTTCCCTGTCCATGGCAGCTTTTTGCCCTGCCCACAGCGGCTCTGGCCCGCCCATGGCAGCTTGCCATTCTCAAGGCGGTGTGCCCGCTAGGAGAGGTCCCCGGGAACTGAACCTGGGGCCTCCCATGTGGAATGCCGGTGCCCTATCCACTGGGATATCGAACCGGCCCCTGGAATCCTCTTTAAATAAAGAATGAAAAGAAAAGGATTTGGCTTAAAGATTCCACACACATACTGACATAACACTTGTTACACTGTCATTCAGAAGTGATGAACCAATTCACAAAACCAACCAGGGACTTCAGCAAAGCCCAAGTTTCCAAAGAAATAAGATGGGATAAAATAATATATTTGCAAGCTGTAATTGGCTACTGGTCAAAGTAAACCCCATGGGACATTACTTTACCTGCAGTTCCAGATTGTACATGTCTGCATGTCCAGTAAGTTCTATAGTGTTTTTTGTCTAGATAATGATCACAAAACCTGGGTGGCAATTAGGGGAATAGGAGAGGCAAGGCACAGACATGAAGAATGGTTTGTCAAGGAATACCTATTATATTAGTAGGCCTAACGGGTGCTGACGTAAAGTACCAGAAATCTGTTGAATTTTATAAAATGTATTTATTTGTAGTAAAAGCTTACAGTTACAAGGTCCTAAAGAGTCCAACTAAAGATACCATAAGAAGTACTTTCTCACCCAAAGTCTGTTGCTGCATATTGAAAAAAGATGGCCAGCAATGTCTACAACAGTTCAGACTTCCACTTTCATCTTAGGGCTCTGTGGTCCCAGCTCCTTCTGATCTAAGCTGTAGTCTGGAGGGATCATTTCTAACCGGGCTCAACTGTTCTGTTCTCTTCAAAAGGTCAGCTGTAAACTCTCAGCCAAATGGCCCATCTCTCTTCCTAGGGCCTCTGCCATGTCTCTGGAGCTGTCTATCTTCCTCTGCATATCTTCTCTGTGTATCAACTTCTTTGTTCTTGACTGAGCATCCATTTATATAGCCCAACAAGAGGGTGAGGACTCCACTCTGAGTTGCTCTAATGACATGGTTGAATCAAAGCCCTAATCTCAACATAATTTAATCAAAGTCATCTCAGCTGAATCTAATACAATCAAAGGTTCTCATGCACAGAGGAACAGACCAGTTTACAAATACAATCTTTCTTTTTGGAATTCATAAATAATCTAGAACTGCCACACCTATGAATGTTAGGAAAGATTTGACACAGCAGTCATAAGGTTCCTCATTCTGTAGCAGTAGCAGAAGCTGTAGTTCTGACCAAAAACCATGAGTTAGGGATGCCTTGGACAGAAAGCATTGCAAGTGTGCACTTCTCAGCTTAGGCAAACACTGAATCCCTTCAGTAATATGCGATTAAGAATGGGCAATACTTTCCCTAATTCAGAAGCATAGTAAGTAACAATTTGAAAATTGTTTTTACTAATGAGTCATTGAGTAAATCATTATGTGTTGAAAGACTAAATTTTATACCTCAATACTTTATAGCCATCTCAAAACAGGCTCAAGTGCAATAAAGCAAGAAGTGTGGCAAATACATTTGTTTTCTCAGTACATATAAAAGTTATGCCTACATTATACTGTAGTCTACCAAATGTGGAATAGCACTATGTCTAAAAATGTGCATACCTTAATTAAAATGTGACACAGAGACACAAAGTGAGCAAATGGTGTTTGAAAATTGGCACCAATAGACTGACACAATATAAGCTTGCTACAGACTTTCAATTTGAAAAAAAAACACAGTATCTGTGAAGTCAATAAAGTGAAACACAATAAAATGAAGTATGCCTGTATTTTATGGGTGTAAAACATTTGTACTGCATCCACTATAAAGAAGAAATTGGGGATTTTCTTGTACCTTATGGTCTAGATAACTTTGGTTTAAGTGGCATATCCCTCTCACTGGAATTTCACAGATCCCAACTCCAAATGCCTACACTGCCATAAGTCTCTGAGCACAGTAGAAGTTTATAAGATATCAACGTGCCTCCTAAGAGTAATATAGACATTTCCACAGAAGAATTTCCCACTTGCCTTTTACCTTCTATATTCCCCTAGCCTTATTCCTTCTTACTGGCTCCTTCCTCATCCTAATCTTCTCATTTTGCATCCTTCATTTCCTTTCTACATCTCCATGAAGTATGATACACCTTTATTTCTTTCTCTCAAATAGAGTTATTGCTTTATATAGATTGAGGTCCTTCCAAACACTGTGACTCCAGTTGTGACCTTCTTGTTCAAAGCTGCTGTCACAGATATGTCTTGTTCCTTTACTGCTTATCAAGGCATGTTTACAAGCAATAATGATTAACTGAGAAGGAATAGCTTTGTTGACATAGCAATTTTGATAATAAGATCTTCCTCATTTCACAAAATGAACATGAATTTGGCTTAACTAAAATGTAAATATCCAAAGGCCTACTTCTTCAGAAGCAATTCTAAACACAAAAGTAATTTGACATACAATGGTGAGAAGAGGTTTCTAATAATTTTAAGAAGAAAAACACCTCTCCTGTATTTAGTTCAATGATTTAATAGAATACTTTACTGAATATTAATGGCTATTAATGTTTACTCAATCACAAAAACATACTGATTTAGACATGGACTCATGAGTTTATATCATGTTATTTAGAAATTTCATGAAATATAAGTTAGAAATTTTATGTTCATATGTGTGGGCTTAAAAATATTTCTTCTTTTTTTTTTTTTTTAAGATTTAT
>PVKH010043970.1:0-10657 GCA_004027955.1 Chaetophractus vellerosus | reverse complement strand
AGAGTTTAGATCCCTGTGTACTACACACAAAACCAACAAGATTTTGAGAGACCTGTATGAACAGAACCATTGCCAGCATGGATCAAAAGGAACAGAAATGGGACAGATTGAAGGAAAAATCCATGCACAGGACAATAGAAGTTGAGGTCTAGGCTGAAGATATCTTCTTGAACCAAGAGAGCAGACCCACCCATGTGTGTGGAAAAGATACATATGTCCTGGCACTTTGAGAGAGCGGGCCCTCTGCCCCATTGTTCGGGAAAAGTGCTACCACCTAAGTTTTCTTCAATGCCTGGGTGCCTGGGGAATTGCAAACAGTTTGACCATCTTGGGAAGTGTGGGGAGTGGGGCAAATGTTTTTTGTGAACATTTATGTAATCTAAGTATCTTTTAAAAAAATATTAAAATAAAAAAATGGATTGTATTTTGATAACAAAGTAGCTTTGTATATCTTTGTGCACATATATAGGCAAAGGATATGAACAGTCTACAGAGAAGAAAACTCAAAAAGGTAACAAACATCTAAACTGTTTTAATAATAATCAAAGAGCTATAAAGTAAAGCAATAAAATGTTACCACTTTATACTCAATAGGCAAGTAAAAATTAGAAAACTTGAATAAAGTCAAAAGTTGACAGGCACTTTTCTGGGTATCTAGACTGGTTCAGTCAAATTGTAGGACCATCAACCACTTCTTTGTCAAGATATACATATGTAAAACTTAAAAAATAAAACTCTGGCCATCAACCTGATGCTTGAAGAGGGTGAAACCTTCACTCCAGTATTTGGGTAGAGCATGGCCACTGCACAAGCACCAGGGAGGGGTGGAACTGCCACTTCATCAGGCCCAGAAGACAAAACATCATTCCAGAGATGACTCTCAGACTTTGAAATCTAATGGAACAGGTCCTGCAAGGTTCTGGAATTGTTTGGGACACATGACCCCTGTTTTCCTTCCAATTTCTCCCTGAGAGAATGGAAATATTTGTCCTATATCTGTCCCTCCTTTGTATATTGGTAGCAGATAATTTGTTCTCGAAGTTTCACAGGTCTACAGAGGGAAATTGTGCCCCAGGACAGATCATACTTTTAACCAATTTTGATGAGACTTTGTACTTACTACTACTGGAATGATTTAAGGCTTTTGTGATATTGTGATGGAATGAATGTATTTGCATATGGAAAGAACATGTCTTTTGGGGGTCCAGAGGGTGGAGTGAGGTGGTTTGGAGCTGCATGTAGCCTCCCAAAATATTATCTTAAATCATATCCATTCCTGTGAGTGTAAACCCATTATAAGTAGAATCTTTTGATGAGACTATTTCAGTTAAGGTGTGACCCACCTCATTCAGGAAAGGTCTTCATCCTTTTACTGGATTCCTTTGTAAATGGTATAAATACAGAGAGAAAAAAAGCCACAGAAGCAAGAAGCTGAAAGTAATGAACCTGGAAGAGAAGGGGGAGGCCAGCAGATGCCGACACGTGCCTTGCCATGAGACAGAAGAGCCAAGGATAATCAGCAGCTAGGCTTTGGGAAGAAAGCATCACCTTGGTGATGTTTGATTTGGACATTTTTCTTGGTCTCAAAACTTTAAGTTAATAAATTCTGATTGTTTAAGCCAATCAATTTCATGGTATGTGCTTTGATCAGCTTAGGATTCTAAAGCATCCCTTTATCAGCATTTCAGAAAACAGAACTTATTACTGTAGAGTCTACCACATAGGCTGTTATTTATTTGGAAAATCAAAATTATTTGAGGATAATCCGTTCACTGGAGTGTTCAACTATATTCCCAATTTTTTCAAACCAGTTTGACTACCTTGAACAATTTTATAATTCAATCTGTTGAAGTAAATGATCTGTCAAAAGTCAAAAAGCTTGTGTATATAAACATAACCAGCATGGGAGGATAACAGCAACATAATTACCATCTATTAATTATTGCAGCTGTGCAACATGAAATTGTTGTTTCATGATATTCAAGTTTATTTTTGTTGCACATTTGCCCATTTAAATGGGAGGGATGGAGAATTCTGAAGAAATATTACTTAATATGTAGTGCCTTGTATTCATAGATGCAAGAATTTTGAATTAGCTTTTCTCCAAGTTTTTTTGCTAACTAGCCTATAAATTTGTTTCTTTTAGGTTTATTTTTAATATTGTTACCTATCAATTTTACATGCAAATTTTATCCTGCTATTGCAGTCTCTAATATACACTCATTTTATACCAGTTTTATTTTCACAGTGGGACATGACATTTACTGGCTTGAGAACATTGAGTAAATTGGAATGCAAGTCCAATGTTTATGAAGTAACTACAATAGGAGGATAACATGAATCTGGAAGAAATAACAAATGTCAGTCAGAAGGAAATTCAGAGTTGATAAGCAAAAAAAAAACAAAACAAAACAAAAAACCAGAAATAAAAGAAACAAAAAATGAGAATGTAATGTACAATACAAATAAAAGAAGCAGGAAATACATATAATTTGGAGGTTATTGATAAGGTAGAGTTAGAAACATAAGCTTGTTATGAATTAGACTATTTTCCAGAAAGACCCAAACTGCATCAGGAAGAAAATAGTTATTTGTTAATCTGTAGGAAAATGATAAGGGAAAAGAAATATACTTGCCAACAAATGCTATAATCCAGTGTCTCCCTACTTAATAAGTATGAAAGTTGAATAATGCTACAAAACCTTATTACTTAACTGGAAAAACAACCAAAAAAAGTTCCAAAATGGTAAGATATACTAAGAAATGATAAAAGAGGTGAGTTCTAACATAACTCCTTATTGTAAATGTGAAAGGAAAGCATCTAAAGCAAATATAAGGAGTTAAAAGATTTAAAGGAAAGACAATATTTGCCAATAAAGACCAAAGGAAAGCCAAGCTAAAAAAGAGAAAAGGGAAGGCAAAGGAAGGGAAGAGAAGGGAAGGGAAAAGCTGCTGAGGTCAGGGTCAGAAATCTTAAGTTAAAGGAACTTTTATGTATAAAGACAAAATGACATTTGTTCTAATTTTCTTGGTTTTCAAGCAAGTACCATGAAATGGGACAGCTTAAAAAAGGGGAATTTATTAGCTCAGAGTTCTGAGGCTGATACAGAAATCCATATCAAGGCATCCTAAAGGCAATACTTTCTCCCTAAAGACTGTGGCATCCTGGGGCTGGCTGCTGGCAACCTTGACCTTGGCACATGGTGGCATCTCCTGGACTCCACCTTCTCTTCCAGTTTCCACTGGCTTTCAGCTCTTAATTCATGGGCTTTATGTATCTGAGTGTCTTTCTATTTATATAGTACTCCAATAATAGGATTAAGGCACAACTTGGACCACACCTTAACTGAAAGTAACCTCATTAAAAGATCCTACTTAAAATGGATTCATACTCCCAGGAATGGATTAAGTTTAAGAACATGTTTTTCTGGGATACATACAGCTCCAAACCACCACATTCAACCCTCTGGATCCCAAACAGACATGTTCTTTCTGTATGCAAAATACGTTAATTCCATCACCACATCCCCAAAGCATTATGTCATTTCAGTAACAATGCTAAGTACAAGGTCTCATCACAATTGGTCATGGATGTGGTCTGTCTTGGAGCACAATTCCACTCTCTCTGTGGATCTTTGAAATCTAGAAAACAAGTTATCTGCTTCCAATATACAAGGGGGTGTGGTGGAATGACAACAGGCATAGAATAGATATGCCCATTCCAAAAGGGAGAAATTGGAAGGAAAACAGCCATCACATGCCCCAAACAATTCAGAAACCCAGCAGGGCAAGCTCCATTAGATTTCAAGGTCTGAGAGCCATCTATGCATCCTTGTTTTGTCCTCCAGTCCTGATAGAGTGGCAGCCCCACCTCTTCCAAGTGCCATGCTCTCCTCAAACACTGGGGCGAAGGCTCCACTCTCTCTGAGCATTAGGATTGTGACTGGGCTCTCTGCATATCCCAGGGCATAGGCCACATCCTCTCCGAGTTACTGGAATGGTGGCTAGATTATGTGAATGCCAGAGCACAGGACCCAACATCTCCCAGCATTGGGATGGCAACACTCTTCCCGAGCAATGGGGCAAAAGATGCACCTGTAGCAGTTTGGCAGTTTGATGTAATTATGAATTCCAAAAATAGATATTGGATCATGTTTTTAAACTGGTCTGCTAATCTGGGCATGATTAAGTTATGATTAGGGTGTTAACTGGGCCACATTAGTAGGGCGTTGAGCCCCACCCCTTGGTGGGGTGGAAATCAAGTATAAAAGGCATGACAGAAAACAGAGTTGGAGCAGTTTTGATGCTGGAGTTCTGGTGAGGAAGGAAAGAAGGCCCCGGGATAGAGCTGAGCCATTCTCCTAAGAATTCACAGCTGGCCTTGTGGAGAGATGCAAAGCCTAGAAATCCTCATAGTCTACAGCTGACCTTGTGGGGAAAACAGAGGAGCTAAGTTGAGAGAGAAACGCAACCCTGGGAAGAGAGGAACCCAAGAAGCCTGAATCCTGTCAAACTTCGGCAGCTGTCTTGCTGCCGAAGCAATGGACTTTGGTGAGGGAAGAAACTTATGCTTTATGGCCTGGTAACTGTGGACTTCTACCCCAAATAAATACCCTGTATAAAAACCAACCGATTTCTGGTATTTTGCATCAGCACCCCTTTGGCTGACTAATATACCCTCCAAGAGCAGGGGCAGATTGCCCGTTCCACATATATGGGTGGGCCCACTGTCTTGGCCTGAAGAGACCTCTTTGGTCCAGACCTCGGCTTCCATAGTTCTGCCCATGAAGTCATTCTTGCTTCAATTTTTCCCTTCTCTGTTCCTTTCAATATAAGCTTACAGTGGTTCTGCTTATAAAAATTTCACAAAAACCTCATCAGGTTTGTATTATTTCATAGGGGTCCAATCCATCAGATAGAAGAATTTTCCTCAGATCCTTCCTGGATAACTCTATCTCCAATCCTCATTGAAATGGCTGACTGGGTCCATGTTCAGTTATACCATAAATAGATGCTTAATCCCTGGGGATTCACTTTCCAGAAGCTCAGGGATGTTCCTGATAGAACCACTTCTGGCCCTAGTCTCAGAGCACACTATCTGGATAGCCTCAAAATTTTCTAAACTCTCAATTTCTGGTTTCTCTTTGCCCAGGAATTCAGTTCCTAACTTATCCCGTTTCCCTCTCATTTCATTATAAACTGCAATAAGAAATCAAGCTGCACTTTCCAAACTTAGCTTGGAAATCTTAGCTAAATATCCAAGTTCATTACTTTCAAGTTCTGTCTTCTGTCCAACATCAGAACTCAATTTTTCCAAGTTCTCTGCCACTTTAAAAAGGGATGCAACACATTCATCATTTTTTTTCCCAGGGCCTCATTGGAAGTACCTTTAACATTCGTATCTAACCAACAGTCTCTTTAATGCAATCTAGGCCTTTTCTATGAAGCACTTCATAATTTTTCCAGCCTCTACCCATTACTCAGTTCCAAAGCTCTTTCTACATTTTTTGGTATTTGCAATAGCAGCACCCCACTTCTTGTACCAAAATCTGTTTTCATTTCCTTGGCTGCTCAAGCAAATATCATGCAATGGGTCAGCTTAAACAATGGGAATTTATTAGTTCCCAATTTTGAGGCTTAGATACAAGTCCAAATCCAGGCATCACCATGGTGATGCTTTTTCCCTTAAAGTGTGTGGTATTCTGAGGCTGGCTGCCAATGATGCCTGGTCCTTATTTCATCACATGGCAAAGCACATGGCAACATCTCCTGGTCTTTACCATCTCTTCCATTTTCCACTGTCCCTCATATTTTTCCTTCCTGGGGCTATCTACCTACCTACCTATCTATCTATCTATCTATCTATCTATCTATCTATCTATCTATCTATCTATCTGAGTGTCATTCTGTTTATAAAGTACTTCAATAATAGGATTAAGAGCCACCCTGGGCCACACATTAACTGAAGTAACATCATCAAAAAGTCGTACTGATAATGGGTTCATATCCACAGGAATGGATTAAGTTTAAAAATGTGTGTTTCTAGGGTACACACAGCTCCAGTGCATCACAACAATGTACAGAAAATAGTGACACCATTTCCATAATGAACATTTTAATTTACAAATATGTTCTGTGTTACTAAATCCAATGGACAATTACCCATCTTCATCTTATTTGACCTATCAAAGGTTTTGACAAATTTCCTCACTTACTCCTCTTTGACATATTTTCTTTACTTGACTTCTGTGATGGTTAGGCTAATGTGTCAAATAGGCCAGGTAATTGTGTCCAAGTGTTTGGTCCAGCAAGTACTGGGCTAATTGTAATACAAGAACATTTATGGACTTTGGTCACTAGTGAGTTTACTGGGTGGATGGCTGATTACATCTACATCAACCAGGAGATTGCCATCAGCAATGGGTGATGCTTTTATCCAATCAGTTGAATGCCTTAAAAGGGGAAGTGATTTCAACATTCAGAGAGAATTTCCCAACTCATCCTTGGACAGCCAACTTCTCCCAGAAACTCATCAAGGATCTTCATTGGACTTGTATCGGAGCCCCTGGTTTGTGGCCTGCCTGCGGAATTTGGACTTGTGCATCCCCACAGTCACGTGAGAGACTCTTATAAAATCTCATATTATTGACAGGTATCTCCTGTTGATTCTTTTTCCTGAGAGAACTCTGACTAATACAGCTTCTAAGAACACCTCACACCCTTTTCTTTTCTCTTAATTCTCCGGTTGTTCCTTTTCAGTTGCCTTTATTGATTCTCTCCTTCATCCTGAATTCTTAAGGTTGGGCTGTCAAAGTGGTGATCCTTGGTCCTTTCCTTTAAGCATACTCACTCCCTTGGTGGTCTTACCCATACTGGTGGCTTTCCAATCTCTAAGTCCCAAATTTAAATCTGTAGCCCAGAACTTTCACCTGAACTCGACTCATATACACAACTGCCCAATCTTTCTACTTGGCTTTATCCTAGTCAGACTTAACATCCAAATATGAAACATCTTCCTCCACAAAACCTTCCCAACTCCATTTTTCTCATCTCAATTGAGAGAAATTCCATTCTTTGAATTGCTCAGGCCAAATACCTTGAAGGCACCTTTGATTCCCTTTTCTCACATTCCTCTTTTTCATGCCACCAAGAATTCCATTTGCTCTACTTTCAAACTGTACCCAGGTTAGACCACTTTTAAGCACTTCCACCATCCCTGTCTGAGCCACCATCAACTACGACTGGTTTATTTCAACACTCTCCTAACTGGTCACCCTGTGTTTATCCTCACCTCCATCCAAAATATTCTCTGTACAGCAGGAAGATGATCCATTGGAAATGCACATTACATTGTTTCTTGGCTCAGAATTCTGTAATAGCTCTTCCTTGTACTCACAGTAAAACCAAAGTTCTTTTAATCTTCTACCAGGCCTTGTTTGATCTAGACCCTCCCCCATGACCTTTCTGACTTATTTTCTACCACTCTTCCCCACTTCATTTATCCCAGAAAGCCTTACTTCCTCCCTTTTTAACAGAACACTTCAGACATGCTCTTATTTAGGGCCTTTGTTCTGCTTTAATGCTCTTCCTTAAGCCACCTGCTTGGTCAACTCTCCCCACTCCTCCAAACCTTTGTTCAAATCTCACTTTCTTAACAAGACTTACCAGGACCTCACCTTTTAATATTGCCACCTGACAACAACCTACATCCCTGTCATTCAAGATTCCCTTACTTTTGTTCCATGCATTTGTAAATTTCTATCACATTATATATTTACTATATCCAATTATTTATTGGTTGTCTCCTCATGCTAGGGTGTAAGTTCCATCAGAGTAGAGATTTTGACTATTTTTTTTCCTGATGTACCCAAAGGGCATTGCATTGAATTACTTGTAGTATTGAATTAACTTATTATTAAATTGTAGACTTTCAGGGTTACAATCTATATACATGTTATGTTTTTATGCCACTGGGATGCCTCAACATATTCCCCCAAATAACATGTGTATTCAGTATGATCTAGGGCTCATCACTATCATTACTTCAGGATCACTTGATGCTAGATTCCAATTCAAAACTAAAGCACTTATACATGCTATTCAATTTACAATTATATCTTAAGTATTCAGTAGATTCAAAACTCAGCATCGTGAGAAATATGATAATATAAAAACATGATCTCTGAAATTTCACAGTCAAGTGGGGAAGAAAAACAGATTTTTCATATTTAGCTTACCAATGAATTTCTTCCTAGCTGTAGTCCTCTACTGTAAAACCAAATGAAATAATATCTTTCTTTTCTGGAGTTCAGGCCAAATATTTATTCTCATTATCTTTTCTAATGCTCTTTAGAATTGCAGTAAATGTAACTTCTAGTTACCTGGCTAACTCTTCTCTGGATGTTGATGGAACCACAAACATTTAATTTTGTTTTTTTGAGGAGTTCCCTGGAGGCTAAGTCAGCATGCTGAGTTAAACTAATAGGCTTTCAGCATCACAACATAGGTACACACTATTTTCTATGCCACTGAGACCTCAAAATGGCTTAAAGTAAGTGAAATATTGCCATTATATCAATATGTCATGTGTAGTGCTGGGGTATTTAAAACATGTTTGAATGATTATTTTAAACAAATTAATAAAGTACACAATCTGTCTCTGGTTGATACAGCTGAAAAATATATCTATGGAAACTGAACTCAGTGACCATGAATGATAATCCATCTGCATTTTCACAACAAGAAAAGCTCAATTCCAGCAGCATGTTTTGAAATGCAATGTGTTTAAAGCTGTCAGTGGCTTGGTATTTAAAAACCTGAAAGAAGAATTTTCCCCTAATTTTTGTATATTAATACCTTATTCTTTTTACTTTTTTAGACTGTTTGGGGGCTGGCCTTACCCTTAGTGAGTAGACAGCTGAGAATGATGGATTCTGGCACTCGCTGGGGACGTGTACAATACTCTGATGCTCACTTGTGTGGAATGAGATTTGATTTAAATAGTGTCCGAGCTCGCTGCACCATCACCCACATACTTGTTCACTACTTCAGCAAACACTCCAAAATGATTAATTTTATTTTGTGGTGCTGCCTCAGACCCCTTTGATAAAAATATCCATTTATGTTCCCAAACCCATTTTTAAAACGAACTTTTCTGGCAGTGTTTTCTTATACTGCTAACTGAAGCTAGAAACCCTATGAAAAGGAGAATATCATTTGGGAAAAGAGTGGCATAAGAAGGGAAATCCTTCATAGAATGGGCTTAGGTAATGTGACCGCTACCTCTACCTCTGCCTCCACCCATACTTACACCTATACCAATATCTGTACCTGTTTACATCTGTATCTTCACCTGTATCTGTATCTATATTTGCATGACTATTAAACAATAGAAATATTTTTAGGGGCCATATTTTTCCATTTCAAGATGAATGTAATTGTATTATGTCCCATGAGGGAAAATGCATATTTTAAAAAATTAAACATTACTTTGTAGAGTAGAATGACATTTTTTACTGAATTGAAGACTGTTAAGGAGAAACTTGACATTGTCTTTAACCATTAAATTGTTAGCATCTTTTGGGCATATTTGAGAAGTAGTCATCTGGCATAGCTGTTGTGTCTTTCAACCTGAAATCAGTTTTAGAGTGGGCTAGGCAGGCGATAGTATTTGACATTGACATCATTGAGCCGAGGATCAGGAGAGTACCACGAACATTCCCCAAGTGGAGAGAAGCTGGGAAACAGACAGAGGAAGGTGGAGGGACTCCAAAGTCAGTTCTTACCTATTTCATCATTTTTACAGAGACCTAGTCCAAGACACAGTCCAGGCTCCTCTTTTTTTGAGTTTTGATATGTAACTTTGATCTTAACCCATTTTCCCTTATAAAATCACTTGATATAGGGCTCACAATGTATCTACATAAAATGGAAAACTTTCTGAGAAGCAAAATGTAATTTATCCACCTTTTAAAATATGACAAAATTTACCATTCATCTTTCATCTTAACAAATATATTTAGAAATTAATGTTACCCACTGTTCTAAGTTTTTGCCTAAAATAGCTGGAAAGTAGAACATCGTACCTCATGGGAGTTCAGTGTCACACCCTGGAAAAGTTAAGAAAGTAGATCACAAAGGTTATTAGAGGTCGATTTGCAGTTGCATATGTGAATTTGTGTTTATAGTGTAATAAAGTCCTATAATTTTGACTAATTATAATGACAGCCATTTTTAATGACAGGTGATTTCTCCCCATACACGGCTTTTCTGTCACTTTTATTTGAACCTATAATTAGCACTATACTTGTTAAATATACGTACCAGAGACTTAAATCTTCGGTCTGTTCATATGCCAGTTGAGCCCTGAATCTCAGCAGAATTGCAATACCTACCCTCCAGTTCATTGGACTTGCCCAGAGCAGCTAACAAAATGGTAATGATGGACAACAGAGAGTATCTACAGCTGCAAGCAAGGCAGTTCCATCCATCTGCTCCATGGGATCTAAGCACCCTCTTAATCAGAAACAAAGTGGGCATCACCATCCCAAAATCCTCAAGACTGAGGAATGAACAAACATAAGGGTGAAATGCAATTGTGGACTAAAGCAAACTTATTATTATTCTAGAAATAGAAGAACTTGTAACATTGATATAA
>PVKH010043969.1:0-10661 GCA_004027955.1 Chaetophractus vellerosus | reverse complement strand
TATTAAAAATGTACTTGGAAAACAGCAATACTGTAATTTTCTTGCATCTATGCCAAAGATGTACTGTGTTGATAATGGGGGAGTATGGATACAGTGTGCCAAACATACGCTATGGACCATGGTTGGCTGTAACAGTCTGATGATATTAACTCATAATCTGTAACTA
This sequence comes from Chaetophractus vellerosus, assembly GCA_004027955.1. Lineage (NCBI taxonomy): Eukaryota > Metazoa > Chordata > Mammalia > Cingulata > Chlamyphoridae > Chaetophractus > Chaetophractus vellerosus. The sequence goes on along the minus strand of PVKH010043969.1, from coordinate 10,495 downwards.
ATATTCTACCATGGTGTGGTGTCTTGGTGAAGGGGTACTGTACAGGAATTCTAAATCTGTGCATGATTATTTTGAAAGGTCACAACTTCCATAATAAAAACATATTTTAAAAAATAAAGTAAAAAAATAGCGAATGGTTCATCCCACTGAATGAAAAAAATATATGTGATCAGGGACTTGTATCTAAAATATATAAAGAACTTTAACAAACCAACAACAAAATGACACCCGAATTTAAAAAGGACAAAGGGCTTGAATAGACATTTCTCCAAAGAAGATATACGAATGTCCAAGTACATAACAAGAGGCTTGATATCATTAGTTATCAGGGAAATGCAAAACAAAAGCACAGTAAGCTACCACTTCATACCCACTAGGATGGCTACAATCAAAAAGCCTGATGACAGCAAGTATTAGGGAGAAATCAACATCCTCACACTATGCTAGTGGGAATGTAAAATGCTGCGGCCCTTTTGGAAAATAAACTGGCAGTTCTTCTCAAAGTTAAATGTATAGTTACCACTTGACACAGCAATTGCTCCCAGGTATAGACCCAAGAAAAATGAAAACATATGTCCATGTAAAAACTATCCATAACAGTATTATTCATAATGAATGTTCATAGCAGCATTATTTATAATAAAATGGAATAAAGAGACGGAAACAACTCCAATGTTCATAAACTGATGACTGGATAAACAAAATGCGGTATATTCATGCAGTGGAATATTATTTCGACATAAAATTGAAAGCATTAATATACATCCATTAGATATATTCTATATCCTTTAGAGTGATTGTGTTAAATTCTTAGAACAACGATATTAGAATTTTACTTGGATTTTTGTTTCACGTGTAATTTAGATTCCTATGGCAGTTTGCACATAAATTTTAATTGTTTGTTCAGTTTCCCCATTTCCCCACTAGACCACAAGCTTCACGAAAACAGATTATTCTCCAGCCTAGGACAGTGCCTGAGACATAGTGTTGAATAATTGAATAAATAAATTAATGCACTTATTAATTTCATAGCACTTAGAAAGAGAATCATTATTCTAATTGAAAGTTCTAATTGGCCATTGACCACATTTAAGAACAATTTTTATTTTATGTAAATATTTTATACTAATTTTATGTAATATATTTGTATTACTGAAGAGACTCATTAAAACTCTGAATTTTCATTATTCACAGTTGCTAAAAGATGGAAGCAAACCAAATGCCCATCAATAGATGAATAGATAAACAAAATGTGGCATATACATATAATGGTATATTTTTCAGTCTTAAAAAGAAATGACATTTTGTTACATGCAATAACATGAATGAACCTTGTAGACATCATATTGAGTGAAATAAGAAAAACACAAAAGGACAAATATTGTATGATCTCATTGATAAGAAATAACTGGAATAAGCAAATTCATAGAGTCAGAAACTAGAAATACAGGCTACCGGTGGTAGAGTGAGCGTAGGGAATGGGAGTTAATGCTTAATTGGTGCAGAGTTTCTGTTTGGGGTGATGGAAAACTTTTGGATGAAGGTATGGTAGCACAATATTGTGAATGTAGTCACCTCCACTGAATTATATATGTAAAAGATGTTATAATGGGAAATTTTAGGTTATATATATATATATATTACTAGAATAAAGTTTTTAAAACCACAGGACTGTACAAGACAAATAGTGAACTCTAAAGTAAACCATGGGCTATATTTAAGTATAATTATAATAATATTGTTTCATCAATTATAACAAAGTTCCCCCACTAACGCAAAAGTATTAATAATAGGGAAAACTGCATGTGAGGGGGATATACAGGAACTCTTTATTTTCTGCATGAGTTTTGTGTACACCTACAACTTTTCATAAATAAACAGTTTTACAGATGATTCTTTAGACTTTTAATGATGTATCAGTATAAGCCCTTTAGATTATTTTACTTTTATTTTCTCTTTTATTTATTAAATCCTTTATTTCTATGTTGAATGAAAATAATAGTGGCTGTGGGTGTTTGACTTTTATCTACTCCCAGAAAATTAAGCTCTTAAATTTAGTCCATTCTGTGGGTATGAACCCATTATAAGTCGAACCTTTTGGTGAGATTACTTTTGTTTAGGTGTGTGGCCCAGTCCAATCAAGATGGGGGTCTTAATCCTATTACTGGAGTCCTTTACAAGCAGAATGAATTCAGACATGAGCGAGAGAAGCAAGGTATTGATGGAACCTGGAGAGAAGGGAAAGACCAGGAGACACCACCATGTGCTTTTGCCATGTGGCAGAGGAACCAAGGATCGCTGGCAACCAGCGTTAGAACACCACAGTTTTTCAGGGAGAAAGCACAGCCTTGATTATGCTTGACCTGGGCTTCCTTTTAGCCTTTTAGCCTCAAATATTATTCTAGGAATAAAGTTCCATTGTTTAAGCCAAACCATTCCATGGTATTTGCATGAGCAGCCTAGAAAACTAAAACAATGACCAATCCCTTTTTTTCTTCTGTTTTTAATAGGTTTAGCATTTCTCAAACTGTGTTCCACAAGATTCAAATAGGCATTAATGAATAAAAAACATTCTGTGATCAAATCTACCTGTGAAATAGTCAGCAAATAAAGTTAGATTATTTAATGTGTTGCCTTGTGAAGCTCCAATAGGATGTTTGATGTACATATACATATTCATATATAAATACACACTTATGTATATATTCCCTATATTTTCTAAATTCATATATTTCTGGGACAATAGAGATAAGCTAAAATTTTTAAAATGCTAACTTTTTAAGGTGTTTGGATTTATTTTATATTTAACAGTTCTTGAACTTTTTTAAACTTTGGGATTTACTTTATAAAGATAAATATTTTAATATGGACTTTATGTTATCTCTCACATTATTGATCATACAATATTAAGGATCCAGAATTAATTTAGAACTTACTCTACTGGCACTGTTCAAAAAAACAATAACTACTATTTTGAACATTGTACAATCCATTCTTATCTTAACCCTTTTCTTTTTATCTAGATATCCTTTGCCAGAAGCAAGAGCCTTAATAATTTTAACAACAAATCAATGCCAATGTACTTTCTTGAATTTGGAGAAAATATTACATCCTTCCTTAAGTCCATTTGTTAATGTTCACTCTCGGTTGAAGTTCATTTCCCAAATCATGCTTTACTTCATTCATTCCATGAATATTTATTGAACTGGGATTACATGGTCCCCATTTTTGAAGAGTTGAGAATCTGATGGGAATACAAACCAGTGAACAAACCTTCATTTTTCATTGTGCTTTTTGCTTATCTGCCACAATAGAAGGCACTAGATGATGTTATATGAAACTCTCTGGCTCAGACACATATTTCATTGGTGGGGGGGGGTGGGGGGTGGAGGGAGAAAGGTGTTGGGGGAAGTTGAAGAAAGTTGATTTTTAAGAATATATAACATTTATTCTTTTAACAAATATATATAGTCTCTCTACTGTGTACTAGGTGCTTTTTAGGTGAGGAAAATACAATAAACAACAAATATATATGACTTCAAGTATTGACAGTGCTATCAATAAGTGAGAGAATGAGCTAAGAGAAGACTTGGGAAGTGTCACAGCCAGAGAGAAAGGCACACGGGCAGGTGAGGGCGTCCTTTGGTGAGTCTGCCTCCTTCCTCCACTGCTCTGAGGAGGCAGGTCTTGCTGCAGGTCCCCCAAGCCAGTCAGGCAACACAAGAAGCCCTTCTCTTGCAATCCAGGTTGCTTAAGCCAACAGTCTTTCTCACACATACTTGCAGCCTCCCCATATGCTCAGAGCTGCAATTTAACTGTCTGCACGGACCAGATAGACATGTATGGATAACAGATGTGTGAGACTTCTTTCAGTGTCACAAATGAGTGGACTGGGTGAGGTATACACAAGATGTTAGAGGGGTTGTGGGACCTGAAGTGCGCTCTGGATAGTGCTTTTTTCTATTAAACAAATTCAAATATAATTATTCAGAAATCACTGCTTTTTTCACCCTAAAATTTTTATTTGGAAATAATTTCCATCTTACAGGACAGTAACTGAAATAATAAAAACCCATTTAGAGAACTCCAATACATCCCACCCCCAGATACCCAAATACACCAATTTTAACATTTTGCCATATTTGCTGTATCATTCTGTCTATCCATCTATCAATACATCTGTCAATCTATCCATCTATTTAACAATTCCCTAAACATTTGAGAGTAGGTTGAGTGCATGCTCCTTGAACACATACAAGAAATCACTCTTTTTGAGAAAGCACATTTTGATCCCTTCTAAAAGAAGACTTTCATTCCAATTGACTTAATTAAGGTGTGGGTTAAATTTGAGATGAATGAAATATTTAGAGCAGCAGTTATAAAATAATTTGCCAGTTTCAAGTGAACCATTTTTATTAATGCAGATGGTGGAAGTTTAAGAGATTAATACCATTTTTGAATGCAGAAATTTATTCTCCATTGAAATAACTCCAAAGTGAACATTGGCTTTTTCTTCCCTAGCTCTCCATTTTTCTTTGGAGAAATAACCCTTCCCCACCACGGAAGTCTCAATGGGACTATCAATCAAGTCCTTTCCTCCCCTTCCCCTAACCACCATCCTGCAAACACCTCCCACCTCACCCCCAAGGGCTGTGAGCCAAGGTTTGATTGGCCCAGGTCCACAGAAGTGATTGCAGGTTCTGGGCTTCCAAAGCCAGAATTCTGCCTTGCTTTCTCTTCAATTCATACTTTTTAGCAGCATTTGGTTCCGTTGCTTGTAACTCAGGAGCCCTCCCTGACATGACACCTCACCCTTTCTTCTTTCAAACAAGCAGAACTCTGTGGAAGGACAAGCATAAAGGAAGAGGGGAAACATGGCCTAAAATGGGATTCCATTGTCACCCCTTCAATGCTCCTCGCTAATATTTCTCAGCTTTTAGCCTGTATCAGAATTTCCCTGATTTAAGTAAATTGTTTAAAGTGCACTTTCTTGAACTGCACCACCAGAGATTGCCATTTTTCCTTTTGACAAACATGCCAAGTGGATCTGACGTCTGTGCTGCAAGGGCTACAGTGTGAGAGCCGCCGCAGGCGTTGCAGGATTGGCCCCCAGGCTTGCTGAATGGCGGGGTCGCCTGTGATTGAACAGTCCTAGAGACGGTGAGCTCTCTATCCTACAAGCTAAATCTATTCCATTTGGGGAAAAACTCTTCGAAAAAAAGGTTTCCATATTTTTGAGTAAAAATATGCCTTTTATAAAATCAAATCATTGAATCATACAGTTTTAGAGTTAAATAATTACAGAGGATTTTCCTTTCCCTTTCACTCTGAAGAAACAACTTCAAAGAGTTAAAATACACTTTTTCTTTTTTTCCTAAATAATTTAATTTCACATAGGCGTGTGTATACGTATTTCCAATGGCCTCATATCCATGATGTAAAAACAGGTGACTTGGGGGTTGCTAGGCAGAACCCCACATCCCCAAATAACAACCCTCTCATTCCCGTAAAAGATTTGTTTCTTTTAGGTCTTAACAACTTTTTTGTTATGAAAAAGTGAAATAGTGCACACCCCTCTGGGAGGTGCTAAGCTTTACCAGCTAATGGCTTGGGTACCAGTGACAGCACAGGCGTTTGCTGAGAGTGGAAATGGAAGTGCTATTGACATGAGAACAGTGTCAGATTGTCTGATATATCTTAACTTCCCCTCATTCCTGCTTTTCATTTCTCCATCTGTTTCTCCACAGCTACTGGTAATTAAACTCTTGAAGAAAAGGAACATGTGCTGCTGGAATAAGATGCTTCATTTAAATAAAAGGATAAATGTCTCACAATTTACATGTGCCATTTCCCAAGGTTATTTGCATTTTAGTTCCCACGAAAATGCCATCAAAGCCTTAAACTCGCCGGATGGAATTGCTATACCATGGTAGAATTGCTGGTATCTGTTAGTGTGTGGAATGGCTCTTTGGTAGGGGTGTTGGGGTGGATTCAAGCTTTTCTGTGTGCTGCCTGAAGTCCCTCAAGTTCACTGACTTGCCTGTGCCAAACAATAACCTTCCGAGACAGAATGGTGTAGTGGAAAGAGAGTAGACTGGTGCCAGACACACTTAGCTTCTATTCCTGACTGTGTCCCTTTCTACTCCCAGGAAAACCCCAGAATCCACTGAGTCAGTCTCAGTTTGTTTCTTTGTTTGTTTTTGTGGATAGCAAACTCCCAGGGTCATTGAAGATATTGATTTAATTTAATTTAATCCAGCAGCTACTTATAGAACATACGCTCTGGGACTATGCAAGTCACTGGAGATAAAGCGTGTTTGAGAGATTCCTTACCTTTGCTCAGCCTAAAGTTTAACAGGAAAGACAAGCAAAGAGCAACAGAAGCAACAACTCACAATGTCAGTTCCAGCACAGTGCACGTATTACAAATTATGGCACGAATCTTGATAGGTGTGCCACAGATTAAATAAGGCATTGTTCATCAGTTTCCTTCTTCCTTTTACTGTTTTTTATTATACCAAATCTTGTTGAGGATGGCAAGGGCACAGCAATTTAATAAAACTCTTCCTCAAGTTCTGACATGTTTATTCTCAGAAGGTATTTATTATTTTTTGTTTGTTTCCTTTTTGCTTTCTCATTCACTTTGGTCATTATTCTTTTTCACTTTAAAAATTATTTTTTTTTCATCTCTTAGGCTGCTCAGCTGAATTAATAGTTAGATTCTTCCTCTGGAAATGTGTACCTATTTGAGGGATGAAAAATTAGTTTCATGACTAGAAAACAAACCAAAACCAAACAAATGCACATGGGAATAGACTTGCAGTAAAATAGAATGTGTGAGCTGGAAGTCATCAGGTCAACCTACCTGATCTTACTGACAGATAATCTTCAATTTAGGGGAGGGAATTCACTTACCAGGGTGTGTGTGGGGGGGAGTGGCGGGAGACACAGGGTTGAGCCATGAGTAGAATACAGATCTCTGGATACTCAATCTAGTGCCAATGTGTTGTCAGAAATGGCCACCTATCCAAGAGTGAATTTCATAAAAGAGAAGCATGACTTCATCTGCAAATGCAAAAGAGATGAATAGCTTAGCTTCAGCTTAATTGACAGATGAGGCCTAACTGACTCTTTCCAAGAGGATTTTTATCTGATAAGACCATCACTGCTCCAGAGAGAGCACAAGAGGAGGCATCCTGCAAGCAGAGGTGCATGGAGATCTTTGCAAACAGCAACTTCACTAAACAGAGGAAGCACGAGCTCTCTCTACTGTGCTAACTTGGATAAAATGCTTGTAAGCACTGATTGATGCTGAGGGGACTACATTTTAGCACTTCTTGTCTACCAAAGACCTTGGAGTGCTCACTTTTCCAAGCCAATGAGCTTCCTTAATAGCTCTCCGGCTATTTGAGGTCCGTAACAGGCAGGAGGAAGTCCCAAAGTCCCCAGCTGTCAAAGTAGATAAGTCTTGCTAAAGGGCAGAACGTTGAGATGGGCTTTTAGGAAAGAAGCAATCTCCCACAATTGATTCACACATAGGCAAGGCCCTCCCTTCTGTTTTATGCAATCGCTGCTGGGGAAATTAATACCGGCAGACTTGCTTATGTCTAGCAATTGTTGAATCTTATTAAATATAGACAAGGAGCATTCAGAGGCAAACAGGGATCAGCAATAACCTATAAAGCAGTTGAGGAAAATCAGAAAGGACCTAATATGAAATTGTGTAGTGATTTAGAACCCAAGCTCTGAAACCAAGCATTTGAAGGGAGAGTAGAGAAATGTTTTCACTGGCTCTCTTGCCACGGGGCAAAACTCAAAGCTCTTAGCAGGGACCATTGGGTGTCACCCCCCCCCCAATCTTTTACCTATCTCTACCCTATTATGCAAACATTATATGATGAGAATTTACGACAACACAAATGTTAAAGATTGACACAGGGGTCCGTAAACTACACCCAAGGACCAAATCCAGCCATGCCCATTATTTTCCATATTGTCTACGTTTGCTTTCACACTATAAGAGCAACATTTAGCAGCTGTGAAGAGATCTTATGGCCCACAAAGCAGAAAACATTTACTATTTTCTGTAAAGTGTAAATACTTAGTATTCACTCTTTTCAGAAAATGTTTGTGGACCTCTGCACTAACATAATCATCAACTTGTATGCCTTCAAATCAGATTCAACAATTGTTAGCATCTCATCATTGTTGCTTTATCTCTCTAGATGCACGTATATATATATATGTTTATAATTTTTTCTGATCCATATGGAAGTAAGTTACCTTCCTCTGCTATAGTAGCCTCTGCTAAGAATAAGGGCATTCTCCTATAAAGCCACAATGCTATTAAGACATGAATAAATTAATAATTATTCCATAATTTTGTCTAATATATGGATCATATTTGTATTCCCTCAAATGTCCTCAGAATATTTTTGATATATTTTTACTTATTTTTAACCAATATCCTATCAAAGTCTTATCCATTGTGTTTGGTTATTATGCTTCTGCAATCTCTTTTATCTAGAACAGACCTGTCACCTTAATATTGTCTTTTTTTTTTCACCATTAGCATTGACTTTTGGAAGAGCTCGGGCTAATTGTCTTGTAAAATATTCCACATTCTGTATTTATCAAATTGTTTCATCCTGGCATCATTAAACATTTTTCCCCTGGCTCCTACAATTCCTCTAAATTAGATATTTGTTCTAAAGGCCTGATTAGATTCAAGTTAAACATTTTTGGCAATGCCATTGCATAGATGATGTTTTATACTTCATGTTATATCAGAAAGGAAGCAAAATCATGTCAGGTTTTTCCGCTATTAGTGATACACAATTCGATCATTTGATTAAGGTGGTGGCCAAATTGATCTCTTCATGTAAAGGTATATTTTCCTTCTGTTATGGGTAAATTATCTGTGGGTTGGGGCCTTTGGCATTGTGGAATGTCTGATTTCCAAAAAAAACTTTTCATTTAACGGTTTTGGGCTTCCATTGATGATCCTTACCCAAATCAGTCATTATTCTTTTTGATGCCAAAACCTCCAAAAAATTGGCCAGCAGGAGTCTCTCCCCTCTGCTTCTGTGAGTTCTTTCTTGCTTTCTGGCACAAGATATCCCAGGAGTATCTTGTACTTTCTCTGCCTCAGACCTAGACTCAACCATTTTCCCCAAGGCACTCTGGCTTCTTTTACTGAGTAACAGCACTTAGAAATCCAGATCTAGGCAACGCTGTGCTCATTACTGAAGGGTGTCATTTTTCCTGGGCTTTTTCAGTGCACACTTTTATGTGTACAAATTTACTTAAAATCATGAGTTTATATTAAGCACCAAGACGCTTGTGGTTGCAAATGAAGGGCAACTAATTTGAAAGGCTAAAGAAAAAAAAAAAACCGGGGGTATTGATTAGCCCGTTTAAGAGGAAGGATGACTTTAGGGGTGACTTAATTCAAGACCTCAAATGTTACTTTGGGTCCTACTTGATTTCTTGACTCTAACTCCTCTGTCCTGGATTTATTCTTAGGCATCCAAGTCAGGGCAAATGTGTGAATAGTTTCAGTGTATTATAAAAACAACAACAACAAAACACACACACACAAAAACAACCACCACCTGGAGAACTCTGAAGTTCTGTTTCTTTTACTGGGATTGGGGTTCAGCAAAGACCACGAGAATTGTTCCCCTAAGTCTCAATTTTTCCTCACAATTGATGAATCTTGGTTAAAAACAAAAAAGTTTTCCATGCCATTTTAGTATTTCCTAACATTGCTTCATTGTATCGATAGAGCCCTGGTTCAATATTTTTCTTTCACAATAATTTCCCTACAGTAGTTCCCCATCTCCTAGTCCTTGGCCCAGTTTCTCTTACCTATAATCCTGAGTAGGTCTCTTAGAGGCTGTCAGGCATGCCCACTGATTTTTGCTGACATCTCTTTTAGAAGAACTCTAATCTGCTTCCAGTTTAATTACTATGTCCCCAAGGATCTGCCAGGATTCTTCCATTCACATCCCACTCAGTGATGCTCAGCTGATTTCTTAATTCCTCCAAATCTTCTGTCATACAGCTCTTTCCCATCCAAAGCTAGGGATGGGTTCTCAGCAAACTCTATCTGCCCAGCTAAAGTTAGAATATACTGTTAGCTCTGGAAGGCGCCTGAAAGATTGTTGAGTCTATTCCCAAAGCACACTTTTTACCTTGAAGAAATGGAGATCCAGGAAGGGAGGGGGCCAGCCTAAGATGAAGCCACGAATGGCTAGAAAAATCATAGCTCCTGAATCTTAGCCGATTTATACCCAAAAAAAGGCATTGAGCAGACCAAGAATCTGAGAGGTTGTGCTATGCGTCCTACTGAGTGGCCAGTGGAAGAGCATCCCACAAAGCAAGGAGGCCTGTGTTCTCCCGGGGTCTTTGCCCCTTCCTGCCTGGCTTTAGGACTTCGGACTGTGTGCCTGTCAGTCTAAGGAAAGGGAATAACGGTACCTGGCTGCATTTT
>PVKH010043968.1:0-10659 GCA_004027955.1 Chaetophractus vellerosus | reverse complement strand
TCCATTCAAAAGCATCTAAATAATTTTGGCATGTGCTACTGATAACCCTCATCTCGGCATATTGCACTTGCATCTCTTTTTCTTGGGGGAAAATAAATAAAGGCTTTTCTTGTTTTTGTTTTAGTTAGAGTGAAGCTATAATGGATATAGATTAACTCAGGTCAATTCTCACTTAGGGAGACTGCAATTTCATGACGACTCCAAGACAGTGACTGTAGTAAAACCATGCGTCGTGGAGACTGGAAGTGGAAGTAAGCAAGCTCTACAACAGGGATTCTTGGATGTCCCCGTTTTAGAGGTAATGCTGGATGTAGCTGTAGCATCGCTTCCCACTGCATGTTCGCAGGCTCCGCAGTGCTAGCTTTAAATTGGCCCTTAAGCGGTACTTGCAGGACAGAAACTGTTAAGTCATCAAATACTACAAATCAGAACCCCTGACTTCCAGCCCCATCCTATCACTGCACGACTGCCTTTAAATCTTGTCTGCTCTCCTTTCACACTCTAAATCTTTTTTCTACAGTTTCTGCTTTTAAAAATAATACATATATACATATAATTTGTTCCTTTTTTGGTGGACACTCTAGTATTCTTTTAACCTTCAATTTAGCTTCAGTGGCAAATTTCCATGTGATATCTGCATATTTAGTTCAAATACCTGAGTAAGAGTTACAATCTGATTAATTCTGATATTTTCTAGTTTATCCTCCATAAATGACTGGATAATCTGTGCCTGGAGTCTTTGGATCAGGTGTGCACCTTTAAATCCCTTGAGTCTAAGCTGGTGGGTTATACTACAAACTGCACCTGGGATTGCGGGCAGGAACTTCTCCTTGCAAGGGGGTGTGACCTGCTAGGAACCACAAACGGTGTACCTAGTGCTAACATGCTATTTCCATCCCAATTTAATATTCTGCTTGACTAAGTTCATGATTTAACCTAGAGGTTTCGTTGCGTTTTTCTGTTTTGGGTTTGTTTCTGAGTTTTGCATTTTGACTTACATTTTTGTTTTTCAGTGGATCGAGCTTCATACGACCTTAGAATTTTCTGCATATCTTCTATGTCTCCTGTTTTGGATGAATTGTGTCCTCCAAAAAGTCCTAAGACCTGATCCTGTGAATGTGGTCCTATTTTCCAATATTTTGGAGATGCTCTTAGTTAAAATAAGGCCCAACTGGATATGGGTAGGCCCTAAATCAGTAAGACTGGTGTCCTTCCAAGACAGACTGAGAGACGGGCAGAGTGAGATGGCCATATGATGGAGGCCGAGACTGAGTTAGCCTCGTGAGCCCAGAAAGGCCACCTTCGTGTTGGCCTCCCAGTCTCCAGAACCGTGAGACAATGAATTTCTGATGTTTAAACCAAACAGCCTGTGATATTTTGCTACAGCAGTCCTGGTAAACTAAAACCTCTCCATTTAAAGATTATGATAAAAATCATGACCTGGATGAAGTTGGGAATACGGCCCATGTTTAAAATATAATAAAGACAAACATTGACATGTAAGACCACTTTTGCAACTCTTGTCTGTTTTACCGTGAGGATGGCTATCTAATTTAGATATACACCTGTAGGAATAATTTGCAATCTTGCAGAGCTCACAATCTAATGGCTCTCCTAAATTCCCCTACCAGAAGCTCTTTAACACTTCTTTATTGCGAGGATCAAATTCCATCAGGGTTCATCCGAGCCCAGGCTCCAGGCTTCCTGTTTAAACCTGCCCTGGTAGACCTCAGCTAGGCCTACTGTGCTCAGGTCCCCCAGGCCGTGTGGTGCAGAAGATAAATGATGGTGCATTCTCACAAGGTGATCATCGAAATGCAATTAAAATGTGACTGGATGTAGTTGTCTACTCATTATTATGCGATCTTTAGATAATGCAGCAGCATGGCTTTGGGAACAAGGAAAAGGTTGTGCCTATTAACCTGAAAGATAAATTAGGGTAATTTGGCTTTACAAAGTGGTTTTGCAACCAGATTTGCAGCTAAGTAATCATGGCAAAGCTGGGGATAGAAGATACTCAGAGAGATCTTGCTCATGGCTTTTCATGTCCTTGCAAGTTTCCCTCCTGAATGAACTGGAAACCATCACTATAGCCTGAGAGTATCTTTCTTGAGGGAAAGGGGGTGATATGCTCACTGAACATCTCCAGGCTGATGTCATTTGTTATTCTTTGCAAAAACCTCTATCCTTTGAGCTCGTTGCAGTAAAATGCAGCTTAAATAAAATTCGTTTTCAACAAACCTCAATGTCAGTCTTTAGTGGAATTAATTCACTTGTTTTCACTTTATTCCATAATTGCAGCACTTGGATCACAATCTACATTTCTTCTAAATCTTTTGTTATTTCAACATGAGAATTAATGAGTCTTCAGACTAGTCCCAATTGCTCAGTTTCCCAGACTCTGCAGACTTTCATTTCTCATTCATATCACCAGACTAGGATGATTGCCCTTTGGACTAAAATATTATAAGGCCTTTTTTCAGGCTCTGAGATCATTAACGATGCTCTGTCCTTTTCTGACTCTATGCTTAGTTATCAACCCAACCTTCCTGCCTAAATCCCTAAATTTCTACCCCTTCTCACAAGGAACCTCAGCTTCTAAATCTTTTACACTTTGGCAGGCTATGCAGTCTTCTGGGCTCCCTTTTTATCCTAGGCTGTGTTCAGACTTTTAATTGCTTGCCCTCCAGCTTTCTGGATGTGCTTATCTTTCTCTAACCCTGTACATCCTATTTATTTACTTGAAACTTTCCTGCAACTGGACTTAAAACTTGCTGGAGGCAGGTAGCAAACATGCACTTTGCTCGTTCTTGGCCCTCCAAAATGTTCCTTCAGGCCCACAGCATCCAGAGTCCTTCCTGAGGCCTGGGCCAAGGTCTCTCTCCTTCTGTATAGTTACATCATCTACTATCAGCTCAGTTACAGCTCCTATCCCGTAGTCCCAACGCTTAAAGATTTTTCATGAAAAATAAAATAAACATCTTCAAGGTATGTATTTGTGTGATTCATAAGAACTAATTGTATAAGAGAATGTACGAGTGAAGTAAAAGTGACGTGATTTCACCACAACCTTACATAAAAATCATTTTGTTACCTAATTTGACTGCAGTCAGATTATTTTCTTCCTCCTCAGATCTTTGTACCTCTTCAAACATGGCAAAATATACGCTCTGAGTGCATTTCTAACCCAAACTCACATTCTTAGAATCAGTGTGCAGAGACTCAGATTTAATTTCATCAAATGAATAGCAATTCCTCCGCCAAACTCAGTGGCTGGATCATCTCCTTTTGTATAAGATCTGGAAAGGCATGCTTTGATTTTTGATTAAAAAACAACAACAACAAAAATACAAAATTTCTTATAACAGTGGACTCACTAGCTGTGGTATTAAGAGCTTATAAATCTACTGGCCATATAAATAAAAGGGATGAGGTGGTACTCTTTCATAAATTGATAAAATGGTAATTGCATTTCCATACTAGTAGGAAGGAAAGATATCACCTAAATAATTAAAGAAGTATATAATGAGCAATAATGGTGAGAGTTTTACATCCATATTGGAGAATTGGTCACTTGCTTAGACATTTTTTGCTTTCATTTTTTCTTTTCTGGAGACAGCTATAAAAAAATTGGCAGTTACGAAAGTTAAAAACAACCCAGGTGTCCATCAACTGATGAATGAGTAAACAAACTGTGGTGTGTACACGTGATGGCATATTATGCAGCAGTAAGAAGAAATGAAGTCGTGAAGCATGTGACAACATGGATGAACCTGGTGGACATTATGTTGAGTGAAGGGAGCCAGACTCAGAAAGACAAATACTTTATGATTGTGCTATTGTGGACTAAATTTATTATGTAAACTCATGGAATTAATGATTAGGATATAGGTCACTAGAAAATAGAATAAGAATATAGAATAGAAAGCTGAGGGTTAATCTGTGCAGAATTGGTTAAAAGGTTGTTTGTAAGTCTTTGGAAATGAATGGAAATGTTGAGGGCACATCATAGAGTTTGTGGCCACCAGAGTTATTATATGGGTATGAGAGCAGTTGAAAGGGAAAGTCTAAGGACGTGTACATTACTAGAAGTAAAGCTAAAATATGTAACATGGGACTGTGTAACATAGTGAAATCTCATGTAAAACATGAATATGGGTGACATTGCATATATAAGACTGTTTTACAAAATATAAATACAAATATATTAGAGAGAAAGAAACATAACAGCAGCTGTGAATGGCAGGGGAAGCATAGAGAGATTGATAAATGTTGACTTTTGTTTGGTTGGTTTTTGTTTTTATCATAATTATTATTACTGGAATAATGAAAGTGATTGAAGTGATGAATACACAATTATGTGATTATACCAAATACCATTGATTGTACACTTTGGATGGATTTATACTTTATTCATATGTATCAATAAAATTGATTAGTTTAAAAATTGGCAATTAGTACTTTTTAAAATCTTTTTTTGAAGTACATCTTAAAAATTTGACTTTCGGTCTCTGGAAAATTGGGAAAAATGTCATATTAAAGTATGGCCTATATAATCTAGCTTGCCTGTAAGTTAACATCCCTCCTTTTTAAAGTGGGAGTTATTTAATAGCATGGAATTTTAAATAGGATATTTCATAAAATAAAAGGTTTATTTTATACTTAGAAGATATAATAATCTGGTGAGATCTACATGGTGTGTCATTCCTTTATTCAGGTAAATATTATCTAAGTGTTATTTTCAACGATTTAAGTCCAACTCGTTTCTGTTAGTATAAATGGCAAATTGGGATTGGTCAGCAAAGAAAGGAAAAAAAAAATGAAGAGTTACTTGAGTTTTAGAAAATAAAGGGAAGAGAAAATTTTTACCATGAAGACATGGTAACGGAAATATATCAAGATTTTAAGTAGTAAGCCAGTATTTCAGTAGTCAGGACAACCATAACAACGAAAGAGTAAAAAGCCACATAGCAGAACATAAACTAACTTGAAGCCTGCCAAAACATGATAGATTGTAGTTACATCAGATAAATGATTTTATCTTTTATGTGTTTTATTAGGAAATTAGAAAATTATTATAGAGCCTATGAATATCTTTTCATTATTAGGCAAGTTTCTCCTAATCATAATTATATAGGCTTTTTAATTGAATGACCCAGATAGAAATAATTCTAATCAATCAGAAGACATCAGGTTTACAAATTTGGTTTGATTCTAAAATTTGGGTGAGGAAGGTCACATTCATGTGTTTTAACCACAACCTCCATAAAGTATTTTGTAAGAGACAATCCATGCATCGGAGTTCAACCTATGATCCATGCGTTGAAAATTGCCCTTTTCAAGCTCCCATTATGAGCAAGGCTTTTTACCAAGTAATAGGTGAGATGCAAAGATGAATAAGACATAGTGACTATTCTTGAGGAATACACAGTTTTAATGCTACAGTTGAGAAATCGCTTCCCTAAAATGTAGTATTGTAGTAACCAAGTATTTTCATAGATTTAATTTACAGGAAGAAAATAGCCTATTTATGCACTACACCTGAGGCCTAGGTCCAGACAAAAATATCTATAATCAAACAGGATCACAGCAATGTATATAGTTACTTAAGAGAGCACATCAGCTTTTACATTCTTAGATTACATGACTTTGGGCACACCCATGCCAGATTGAATTCACAGGCTCCTATTAAAAGTTATCTGCATGTGAACCGTTTGTAATCCAAGTTTAAAACAATTTTTATTATTTATAAATCAATTTAACACGTTCAGAATGAAACTTTCACAAACATTTCTGAAAAGAAGGGAGATTACAAAAGAATCTGCTATCAGAAGGTAGATGCCGTCAGATGCAACTAAGAGATTACATTTTTCCAGGAACTGGAGAGTAAGAGGAGGCACAGGTAAATTAGCCAGGATATCTCTGATAAGAACAATACAGCCACTCCTTGGAGTGAGCCAATATGATGATGTGATTACTATAATCCCAGCCCTGTTAGATCTTTTTTCAAACAATATTCTGGGTTTCTCAAACTGTGTACAAATATCAAGAAATGATGTACTGGTTTATTCTAAGTTCGAGGTTAAATAAAGTGTTTCTTCCTGGAAATTCAATATTACTTGAAGGTTTTAGGGAAAAAAGAGTTTTTATTGAAACAATCATATCCAGCAGTAGAGTGCAATATTTGCCTACAAGATAATGGTTAATTAAGAAAACTCAAAGACGTTTCATGCTTACACTGCTCCCCTGATTCCTGTGAACGTACATGTTAATCTGCCCTTAGAGAGTGGCATAGCTTGAAGCTGTGTGTACCCCAGAAAACCATGGACCTAAAGCTAACCCATCCCTGTGAGTGTAAATCTCTTTTTAGCAGGACTTTTTGATTAGGTTACTTCAGTTAAGGCGAGGCCCAAGGTGGATCTTAATCCCATACTGCAGTCCTTTATAAACGAGATGAATATGTAGAGAGAAAGAGAAAGCCATGGAAGCAAGAGGCTGAAAGCAATGAAACCCAGAAGAGAAAGGAAAGACCAGCAGATGCCACCATGTGCCTTGACACGTAGCAGAGGAGTCCAGGGTCTTCGGCAGCCAGTCTTTGGGGAGAGAGAATTGCCTGATGATGCTTTGATTTGGACATTTTCACGGCCTCAGAACTGTGAGCTTGTAGACTAATAAATCTCCATTGTAAAAGCCAACCCATTTCTGGTATATTGCCTTTGGCAGCTTTAGTAAACTAAAACAGAGGGACTTGGTGGGAATGTTTGGGATGCAGTGATATACTATCTCACTTAATCTTCACATTAGCCCTGTGATATTGATCTTTCAGGGTTGAAAAAGAGAAGTTCAGTGAAATTAAGAAATCTTAGGAGCCTCAGAGCTGAGACTCAAACTCATATTTGCTCTCTTCCCTGATACCCTGCTGCCTCCCTACAACTTAAAAAGGACTTTCATTCCATAAGTTTGCTTAAATATCAGAACTACTGTTGAGTGGGAATTAAAAACCAATCTTGTTTTATAAGAGGGAAACCAAGACTTGCTTATTAGCATGTGATTACCTCCAGGGGTATTCATTGTTGGAGCTCAAATCAAGCCCAGGGTTCTTTATTTCAAAGACAGGAGGTTTTCTTCTTCACTGTTGTAATCAACTATAACCTGAAACCAACCATAACCACTTAAATGCTCAGTTTGCGAAAATGATCTTTGTCAATTGACCAGACATAATTCTTGTACTGGTATAATGACAAATAACAGTAGGATACTCTTTTTGCCTGTCTTACTCACTCAATCGTACCAACAACTCTTGTGACAAAAGAGTTCTATTATTCCATTTAACAGATGGGAAGAGGAATTAACCTTTATTTATCATCTACTAGGCACAATACTGACAACTTAGATAATCTCATTTTATAATCATAATTCCATCATATTGGGATTATGATTATGATTGTCATTTGTTGAAGAAATAACTAAGGTTCAAAGGAGTTAAATTATTTATTCTCATTTGTGTATCTAGTAAATCTAGTAAAACTAAAGTCTATTGAAATCTAGTAAAACTTGCTAATGTAAACATCAGCCTTTTATTCACTATATTATATTTGTCCCATAACATTTACTTGGTGAAGTCTATTTTTCTGCTTTGCTCAGTTCTCAGAGATGTTCCTTGTCTTAGTTTGTCAGAGCTGCTAGGACAAATACTACACAATAGGTTGGCTTAAATAAGGGGAATTTTTTGTCTCATGGTTTTAGAGCCTGCCTCCTAGTAGCATTTTGGTGCTGGCTTGATGCAATCCTGGGTGTGCTTTGGCTTGCACTTTGCCTCCTTTCACAAAAGTGATCTTTCCTTGTGTCTGCTCTTTGGTTCTCCTTGACTTCTGGCTTCTGGCTTCTCCCTGTGGCTTTGTCTTTATCAGACTCCCAGTAATCTGGATTAAGGCCCACCCTCATGCAGTTGGGCCACACCTTATCTTAAAAATACCAAAAGGTTATTTTTACAGTGGTTTGTTTACAAAGGTTCTCACCCACAGGAATGTGGATTAAGGGTCAGGGCCTGTGTTTGTTGGAGAACATAATTCAATCTACCAAACTGAAACGGGAATACATCCTTGCTAATTTAACTTCTTAGGTGAGGCAGAACATCCCTCTTCTTGTGTCCATGGTGGAGTTACTTCCTCTGTGGGAAGAAAGTTTTTCAGTTAGAAGAACTTAATAGGTTATTTATTATTTTATTCCCTCTATATCCCCCTATCAGCATATCTCTGTAGGATATTTGAATATAACAGCCTGTTTATCTCTCCAGGTGATTGGTAATACCAATAAATGTCTATTTGCTGTATTTCAGGCAATGGGACCAAGCAAAGGAGATTGGCAGGTAGAATGGGGAAGATATTTTGGGGCACTGGAAAATTCCTGGCGATCTAAAACCACATCATGTAGACCATGCATTATTTGTCATTTGCATTATTATGATTTTGTCAGCTTTATGACCTGGTCATTGCCTGAATATCAGTTGGCAGAGTTTTCAGATTAAAGATAATATGTATGAAGGACCAAAGTCCATTCCATTCCCTTAGCCTTATGTGGCCTTTCTGGGAAGAGACATATCTTGTCAAAGGAGATTGGCCAGGAATATTCACACATTAAAAGTATTAACATTTCAATTCAACTGGGAAGAAACAATTTGGTTGAAGTCAGACGATACAGCTACAGGAAAAATCATAGTGCCTGAGACTCTTACTGAGTGATTTGCTATTTTATAACAACATGTTGTTTAGAATGTTTAGTAAATTGGTTGATTCAAAGCATTTATTACCTCTGCATGGCACGTGAGTCACAAGATGCTGAAGTTTTTGTGAGGAATAAAATTTCATTAATCAACAACTACCATCTAGCGCCTTAATTGTACAAGAGACCTTGATGGTATAAGGGCTACCCAAAAATGTATGACATGGCTTCTGTCCTCTTTTATGTTTCCAGTTTAGTGGGGCAATAACAAAAAGAAAGATGAATAGACAACTAAAGATCAAGTTGGTATAAAAGTGCCAAATTAGTAAATTAGACAAGAAAAGCACTATAAAGTCTGTATAAAGTGATAATAGCTACCACATTAGTTCATTTAATACTCAGAATAAACCTACAAGGCAGGTACTATATTTATCATCATTTTACCCAGGAGGGCATTAAGTCATAGAAAAGTTGACAAACTTGCCCAAGGCTACAGAGATAATAAATGATTGAGTATGAATATAAAGGCAGAGAGTATGGTTTAAGAGTTCATGCTTTCACACTTATTCTCTACTGCCTGTCTTTGAGATGTAGCAGAGATGGTCAAATGTTTACTGAGAATATTTAATGTCTTGAAGTTTGTTGCCATGTAAGTTTTTACAAACACATATCAAATAAAATGATAATTTAATTTAGAAACATTGCTTTCTTCTCTCAATTTTCATGAGACAGTTCATTCAAACTCTTCACATGAATTTTCACCATGAGGATCTTTATCATTATCAGACCCATTTCTTTTCAGAGCAATTTGTTTTTACTTCTATATAAGTTATCTGAGACAAACATGAGTCTGTCTGTCTACCCCTATACAAAAATTCCCATTTCCCTTTTTAAAAACATTGTTCTGTGGTAGTATTTTGTTATCTCTACACCACCACCACTCCCTGAATGCTTTAAAAAGTGAACTTTAAGAAGTCTTTTCATTACCACCCAACACTTGCAATTAATTGTGACGCCAAACCTCTAGAAAAAATGATGAAATATGTGTCAAACTTACTTGCTCTAAAAAAAAAAACTAACTTTATTTAGTGTTATCTGTGTAAGCATTTGAAACTAACATTGATAGAGATTATTTCAGACCATAGTATTCTTCCCAAAGAGTTCTTTTTTTAATTTGAAAAATTATAACTGTGCTATTAACTATCATATCTAGTATACATTAGGGTTCACTGTTTTACAGTCTTATGTTTTTTAAAAAAATTATTCCGGTAATACATATACAAACTAAAATTTCTCCTTTTAACCTCTGTCAAATACATTCTTTAATGCCATTAATTATATACATAATGTTGTGCTACCATCATCACCATCCATTACCAAAACTTTTTTTATCACCCCAAACAGAATTCTATAACAATTAAGTATTAACTCCCCACTCCCCATTCCCTCCCCTCACCTTGGCCCCTGGTAAACTGCATTCTACTTCCTGACCCCATGAATATGTTTATTCTAATTATTTCATATCAGGGAAAATGTTTAAATTTGTCCTTTTGTGTCTAGCTTATTTCACTCAACGAGATACCTTCATGGTTCATTCATGTTCTGATACATACAACAAATGCATACATTTTCTCCCATTTTGTAGGTTGTCTTTTTACTTTCATGATGAAGTCCTTTGATGCATGAAAGTTTTAATTCTGATGAAGTACTTGATGGTTTGAAGGTGTATGGACCCAGAAAAATTATGTTCTTAAAGGTAATCCATTCCTGTGGGTGTAAACATATAGGAAATTTTTATTGTTACTTCTGTCAGGCATGACCCAGAATGGCTCTTTATCCTCTTACTGGAGTTCTTTATAAACAGGATGAAGAGGGAGGGGGAGGGGGAAAGAGGGGGAGAGGGAGAGAGAGAAGAGGGGGAGACAGAGAGAGAGAGAA
>PVKH010043967.1:0-10662 GCA_004027955.1 Chaetophractus vellerosus | reverse complement strand
TGATTCTTAAATACAAATGGACATATATATTAATGGATCATCACATTCATATAAAACTATTAGCATGAGGGGCAAATAACAAGATAAACAGAATTGTTCCAAGTGGAAACAGTAATTTTACTTAAAGAAAAAACATTTTTAAAGAAGTTCACTGTCTTCAGATACTGAAGAATATATTATACCCATAGATTAGGGTGCTTGAAAATGAGCAATCACAACAATAAAGTACTCAGGGAAAATATGAGTTTGATATATGAAGTGAACAATTCAGGAGATAGTATGAAGATAAAGCTGAGTATATAAGCAAGAATCCAGAGAAAATCAGTAGGCAGAAAATATGAAATATGAGATGAGACAGAGATCCAGCAACTAATAAACAAGAGGTCCAGAAAGGGAAAATGAAGAAAATAAAAACTATCAAAGAAGAGACAGGCTGGCATTAAGAATTCTCAGAAGTTATAATGGAAGCTAGAAGATGATGTGACGCTTCTAAAGTTCTAAGAGAAAATGTTTTCTTATGTGTAATTCTAAGCACAACTGAATTTCCATCAATAGTGAGGACAAAATAAGGAATTTTCAGAGATATAAGGAATTTTTAGATATATATGCTGCACAAACCTTTTAAAAATATTTTACAAAAGTTTTTGTATTCTAGCAGAACTGAGGACTTGAGGGGGAAGAAATCAAGAAAGAGGAAGAAATGTTTATATCACAAGTCTAATGAAATTGTAGGATTATAGCTGAGCAGCAGAAAGCAATTGGTACAAATAAGAACAGGAAGTCACATAAACAGAAAAAGTGAGCCAGAGGCTAGAAGGTATTAGGCATATTAATATCTTAATTATGTTACTTGGATAACACTTAAAAAAAAAAAACAGGAACAAATGTTGCTTGAAGATGACAGAAAGATATATTTTCTTATATTCCTATAAATGAGTATAATGCAGGTAAGATATGAAGAATCAAAAATCAAGACAGAGTTAGGTAACTTTATACAAAATATAAATGTTATGGAAATTCAAAGGAATAAAGGGACTATACTCATGTTTTGAGGTTCAAAAAAGAAGAGTGGGTTTGAAATAAACCCTGTAAAATGATTGGTGGAAGCAGATGTGGCTCAACCAGTTGGGTGCCCGCCTACCACATAGAAGGTCTCGGGTTTGGTTCCTGGTGCCTTCTGGAGAAGGCGAGCAAACAATAGCAGATGAGAAAACCATCTGGGGAATGGGAGAGGTAAATTAAAAAAAACAAAAACAGGTTGGGATTATGAATGATGAAAACGGGATGGGTGGAGTCCTTTTGAAACATTTCAAGAACAAATAGTTGAAAAATAAAGATGGAAAATATGGTATCTTCAAAACATCTATGAATAAAAGAAACTTGTAGGAAGGGCTAAGTAGTGGCAGTGCTTTAAATGCTAGACAATGTATCAGATGATGATGGGGGAACACTTAATGTTTTTATTCGAGGAATGGCATTATCAGAGTACTTTAGAACAGTTAGCAAATTCTTGGGCCCCACCCAGATCCACTGAATCAAAAACTTTGCAATATGTTTAACAAATCCTCCAAATGATTGTAATACATGCCAAACTTTGAGAACCACTGCTTTAGGACAATTAAGCTAACAGCATTGTGTAGTGTGGATTACAATGAAGAAATAGTTAAGATATAGTAATTGATGTGAGATGTAATGGAGGTGAGAGGCAAAGGTAATTATGACAACTCAGCCCTTAGCAACAGATTAGGTATGGAGAAAGAGTGAATTAGGTATGGAGAAAGGTGGTAGTATCAGAAACAGTAAAGTCAGTAACTATAGTCCAAAGTCCTCATAAAAATTTGTACTGTCTTCCTCAAGAACTATTCATTTTAAATATAAACACATTATTAAAGTAAGGCAAGACTATGTAACTTTATTATTTTCACATAAGTCTCATTTAGAGCTATCTGAAGATAGCTAACATCAACATGTTTGCTTTCTTCTTTGACCATAAGGTAAAGTCCTAACCCTACACACCACAATACAATTGTACACATGCTTTCAACCATAAGGAAAACCTAATGAGAAAATGTGCAGTGACCAATTGTGGGGCTGAGAAGTTATTAGTTCTCTATTTATGAAGGAATATCAAGTACAAAACAGTCAGACTGAAAGGAAAACATGCATAAGCTTATTAGCTGCAAACAGATTTTAAATTAAAGATAATTTTCTTGATATTATCAAAAGTAAAATATGACACATTAAGAAAATATTTTCTAAGTAAAACTCTAAAAAACATGGACATCATATTTTATTCCTTTCCCCCTCCCCACCAATACCCTATACTAAATTCATCAGCAAATCCTATTGGCTCTATCTTCAAAATATATCCAGAATCTGACTACTACTTACACTTCCACTACCATGGCTCAAACTACCATAAGCTCTTTCTTGCATTACTATAATAGCCACCTACCTGTTAACCTGCTTTTGCCCTTGGCTCATTAACGGTCCATATTAGGGGATGGCAAACTTGCTCATAGACCAAATCTGACACACCACTTGTTTTTGTAAGTAAAGTTTTATTAGAACACTGCAACAGCAATTCATTTACATATTATCTATTGGCAGGCTGCAATGGCATTGTCAAGTAGTTGTGATAGATACCATTATGGCTGACAAAGCCTAAAACAATTATTCTCTGGCCCTTTACAGAAAGCTTGCCAATCCTGGTTTATATGCAACACAGTAGTCAGAGTGATGCCTGTGGAACATAAATCACAGCATATCACTTTTCTCAGAAACTTCTAGACATTTCTCATCTGAAAGTAAAACTTGAGTCCTTATATTTGTCCATTTGCTGTTCCTCTACGTTTTCAAGCATACTAACACTTTACACTTGCTGTTAACTCTATCTGGAGTTATCTTTATCTGCTCTCCAGATATCTGCATTTGCTCCTCCCTTTCTTAAAGTCTTTTTGCTCAAATGTCACCTTCCCAGTAAGAATGTATTCTATTTAGAATTTTAAGTCAAGTCTCCTTCCAAACACCACCAAACCATCTTTGGCGCTTTATTTTTTCCCCCTATAATTTGTATCATCTGACATACTTATTTGTCTCTTTTCACCAAGTAAGCTCCATGGGGACAGGGATATTTGACTCTTTTGTTCATTGTTGTATCCCTAGTACCTAAAACAGTGCCTGGCACACAGTGGACACTAATAAGTTTTTATTAAATGAAAAAGCACTGGAACAAGAGATAAGCAAAATTAAATGATCACATGGAATACTGGAAATTAAGACATTTATAAATTTATCTTAGAATTTCAAGACCAACAGGACTGTGGTTTTCAGTATGACTGAAGAAGTTAGGTCAATATCTTCTAAAAGTACTTGAATCACAACACAGCCATTATTGGTGTATTTCTCAAATAACTAAGATAGCTTTATAAATAGGACTTACAAAATTATCACAATTCTAATAGTTACTTATGCTCATCTTATAAATAAAATCTATCTTTAACTTTCCCAGCCCTTCCCTCAAGTTTGCAGATTATAAAAAACAGTGATGCCACAGTTTGTTTTTTTTAAAAGGTCACTGCCCCATGTTCCTGAGTCTGAGGAACAGCATAACTTCTATTCTCCTGAAAAGGGTCTTCTTGTTAGTTACTAAATTACAGAATTATAAAATGAATTCAATTCATTTCATATAGAGTAGGTTGGTGTTAAGTTGACAGTCCATGTACAAACCTGCATTTTAAATCATGATAGTAACAGACTGGGACCGCTGGTATTTTGAATTATGTTTCTGGACCACCTGCTGGGCACAAACCATCACAGGAGACATCAATAAACACTGTCATCATGAAGCATCAGTGTCACTTTTTTACCTCAGCCTTAAGGCTTAGTTACTAATGAAATCCCTTGGCTAGCTTCATTTTCAGCCTGTTAAAAGTGGCTTTCTTTAAAACAAATGTTTTATCTATAACTGTATAAATCTATCATTTAGTATCAACCAGTAGCAACTCTTTTAATAACATTAGTTTTAAATAGGAATAAGCCTCATCTGCAACTTTTTCATTTTTTTTTCTTCTTGTTTAAAGACCAAAGTAGACTGTTGGGGTACAAATCACCTGAATTCATGGTTAGTGATAATGTGTTTAAACAGTATTCCTTAGATACTTAGACTTCTAAACAAAATTTCCAGGAACTTCAGAAGTTCAAGTAGAAAGGAATATGCCATGTCCTAGGAAAAGATGGTAGCAAGAACTTAAAAACTAAATTTTTAAAGAAGTCTCACTAACTGCCTTCTCTGCTCCCACTTTTCAACAATCTGGAGGGAAAAAAGTCTCCTCTAAAATCACTATATACTTGGAAAATTTTTGCTATTTTGTATCTCATTGTTTTCATCCTTAAAACTGCTTTAAAAGGTTTATTTTTAAACGAGAAATAATAAAATCTATTTATTTTTAAAAAGTATCTCTTTTCCTCACTCCAAATCTCATTTCCCTGATATACAACCAGACTTTTAAACTTGATTTATGAACAAAAGCATAAAAATGAGATAATACTGTAGGCATTCTTCCACCCACCAACATATGGTGTATACCTTTCAATGTCAAAATGCATAGAGCTACAGCCCTGTTCCCAGGGAAGGGGCCCCTCCCCCCTCAGGGATATTGATGAGTCTAAGCCAATCACATGCTTCTGTCTCCTTGTCAGTGACAGGTTTAGTCACAGGCATATGCTGCAACACTGGCCACTAAGGCACAAGGAGAAAGCCTGCTAGGGAAGGGGTTTCTGAAAAAATCACAGAGAAGCTGGCCTAGAGCTTTGACATTATTAAGGTTGAATTACCCCTCCCTGCCTCTGAAAGATGAGACATTTGCTCATTGTTTAAGCCAAGATTTCAGTCTGAGTAAATAGGGTGGGGGTGGGGGGCAAAAAAGTAATAGGACAACTCACTACTCCATGATATGGGAAAGTGGAAAGGAAGAGTTCTTTCTTGGAATTGAGGTTTGAGGAGTTGGCAGGATGTACATGCAGGCAGTTAGAAAAGAACAGAATTTAAAATTCTGAATTCTTGATTTTCTCCCCATTAAATTATTCAGTATAACTAGACTTATAAATTGTCAACTGTCAACTCTCTAAAAGACCACCAGGAAACCTCATTGGGCTAGCAAAGCTAAGTTTATTAGAATAACCACAGTGAGAGAACAAGAAAGGAAAAGACCAAGAAGGATACATATAAGATTTTAGGGGCTACAGTGGGCTGCACGACTTTATGCAAGATATTGCAAGGTAGAGAACTGGTTAGAATTGGGCTGAATTTATGACAAAACAGCTTTGGATTGGTGGGTATGGTGAAGCAAAAAAGTACTGAAGCAAGTCTTACTGTGCAATTAATCTTGATAAGTAAACTATTTTAGTTGTTAGGAATTCCTGGAGCAAGATGGTACTCTGAATAGACAATATGCTGGAGTGGACAGAGTAAATTTGGAAAATGACCAGAAAGACTAGGTTGCTGACACTATCATAAGAAACAGCACTGATTAGAAAATCCACCTGTTTTAGCTTTCAATGCAAAAGCTTCATAAGAAAATGTAAAAATTGTTCCATCATTCAAAATAGGTGAGAGTTACTAAAAAAAACAACAACAAAACCTTAAATTATTTAATTAACTTGGATTATGTCAAAATAAATGTAAAACACATCTTTGCATTTAAATTGGTGGGTTATTAAAATATGAAAAAAATTCTTCAATAAGTTAAAGTAATATGTGCTTTCATAGAAGAGGTTTAATTTCTGGAGAGGTTTTAATATGTTCTTTGTGGATTTAAACTGTCCTTTTGTACACAACCCCAAAAGGAATATATTCTGTAAAGCTAGTACAAAAATGACTGATTTTATGTGAAAGAGTATGTCTATAATTAAATCAAGGTTTATTTGATGCTAGAAATTTATACCAGGAATGATAGGAAAATCTAAGCGATGAATTATTTTGTAGCAGACTCAAAATTAAAAATAAACAAAAAAGATTAACTCACTTTCATTAGAAGTTATACCTTTCTATCTAAATTGCTTAGGGAATTAGCAGAAGGGCATCCTTTTCCATAGTCACAGTACAATTATTAAATTCAGGAAATTTTAACATTGATATGGTATTTCTATTTGCAGTCCATATTCTAACTTTTTCATTTATTCTAGTAATATTCTTTATAGCACTTTTATCCTCCAGTAAAGGGTACAATCCAGGATCATGGATTACATTTGGTTATCATATCTCTTTAGTATTCTTTAATCAGTAATAGCTCCTTAGCCTCTTTGCCTTTTATGACACTGGCATTTTTGAAGCATTTGGGCCAGTTTTTTATAGAAGGTTTCTCATTTTGGTTTGTCTAATATTTATGATTAGATTCTGGCTGGAACACCATACAAATGATACCCTGTGACTCAGGGTATCATGCCCTGAGACACATGACACACATTTGCCCCTCATTGATAATGTCAATTTTAATCAACTGGTACAAGTATTGGCCGGTTTCTTCAATGAATAGTTACTATTGTTTCTTCTTATAACTAATAAACAATCTGTACAGAGATCTCACTGTGGGTTTTAATATGTAGTTCCTTCAACTGAGTTTAATTTCAATCACTGTATGTTCACTTCCAAACATTTTATTTGGAACTCTTACAAATCTGTTAGGGTTTCATTCATTCATTTTCTATATAGTTTCTTGTTCCCTGTCAATTTTGAGCTGGTCTAATTCCTTTTATCATAGCTAGGTGTTCTGTAATCCTTATTGATAATTCCAATATCAGGTTTTTGCAAAACTCTTTCTGCTGTTATTTCCTTTAGCTCTCTTACATGATGTCTTGTTTCCTTGAATATTTGACTCTGATGTGTTCATTTGTGCTGCTTTGTGGAAATTCCTTGAAGCCTATGAGTAAAGTGCATTCCTTGAATGATTATTTATATTTACTTCTGCCAGGTGCTCAGTGCACTGCCATTCTGGGATTACAATGAAACTAATTTGCTCTGGTGATGTTTATTGGGACTGCAAATCTGCAAAGAGCTAATTTGTCGTTACAGTTTCTCAGGGATGTGATTCCTCCCTTCTTGTCAATAAAGACAACTTTACTTTTCAGTTTTCTGGAAGTAATTCACCTTTACCTCTAGTTCATTCTTATGATGCATTTCTTAAGGGGTCACAGCCCTACAAGAGGATGCATGTCCTATGAGATGCCACCATGAGGGAAGGCTCTAGACCTGTGCTGTCCAATATGATAGCCACTAGTAATAAGGCTACTAAAGTATTTGATATGTGGCTAGTGTGGCTGGGGAACTGAATTTTAAATCTGATTTAAACTAATTTAAATTTAAATTAAAAACTAAAGTAGTGTAAAATATTTTTCTATTAAACACACCTTATTGCTTAGGCAGAACTTGTATTTTAGTTCAACCACTGAAAATTTAGTGTCTGAATTAAGATGTACTTTAAGTAAAATACAAACTTATTAACAGTATTTTAAATAAATTACATGTTAAAATGATACTTTGAGTAGAATGGATTAAATGTTATTTAACAAAATTAGTATCATCCATTTCTTTTTATATTTCCTTTAATGTGGCTACAAGAAAATTTAAAATTACATATGTGACTTACACTCTATTTCTATTGGACAGCACTGCTATTGACTTTCTTTCCTGTCCCTTCTGCCTCAAAACTCAAGTTATGAAAACTGAAGCTTAAATAATCAAATTTGGTAAATGCCCTTAAAACAAAGCAGCTTTAGTGATCTACTTCTTTGCTCTGGGGTTCTTTTCTTCATTTAGCCAATACAGTATCAACATCATCTGGAGGGCTTGTTAAAACACAGATTCCTGGGTCTCACATCAAGTTTCAGATTTAGTAGGCTTTGGGTGGAGTCTGATAATTTACATTTCTAACAAGTTCCCAGGGGATGCAGATGCTGCTGGTCTAAGGTCCATACTAACTAAGAACCAGTGATTCAGAGTTTTGCCTTAAAATCTTGTTAGCACTTTGACACTTTTAAGAAGTTTGGTATTTTATTCAGAAGTTTTTGTTTTTAGTATTTTTACTATGAAGATCATTTCAAACAGCGATTTAGATCTTCATTTCCTCTTGAACCCACCCTTAATTAGGCTTCCACACTCCCTCACCCCCATCAAAACTGCTCCCTTCAGAGTCACCCAGTTAGCCCCACCAAGTCCTCATCTTGCTTGATTCATCCTGACAATGCTGAACTTTAACCATCACTATTTTCCAGGATCATGGGGTTTGATAGAGAAAACTCCCTACCTTTATGTGCTTACTGAAAAGAAACTTCCTTCCCATATGACTAGGTAAGACATATGGTTCCCCTCTTGTTTACCTATAAGGCCAGACATAGATCCTCCAAAATTCCCATTTTTAAAAAATTTAATAATCCCTACCACTTGAAATAGTTGATAGCCTTCACTTGGCTTACAGGAAAGTACACTCACCTACTTTTTCTCCTATTTCACTGGTTGTTCATTCTTAGTTCTCTTTTGTTTATTCCTCTTCTTCTCTTCTTGCTAACCTATTAATATTGGAGAGTCCCAGGGCACAGTTCTTGGATCTCTTCCGTTCTCCATTTATACTCATTCTCTTGATGATACCATCTAGTCTTACAGCTTTACTTCCCATCTATCCCTGATTAATCCATCCTCTTCCTCGGAACTCCAGATCTAACGCTACTGCCAACCTAAGATATCCACGTGGATGGTTAATGAACACTCAATTGGTAGGGCTCCAGTTTACCACATGGGAGGCCCCGGGTTCGGTTCCCGGGGTCTCCTTGAGCAGGCAGACCGCCTCGAGAAGGCAAGGCGTGCGGGCAGGGCAAGCCCCCACGATCAGAGCAAGCTGCTGTGCGGTGAGCTGACCCGGCGGGTTGCCGCAGCGGGGGAGACGAGCAGACACAGAAGAACGCAAAAAATGAACACAGCAAGAACAAGCAGAAAGCGGGGGATATATAATAAATAAATAAATAAATCTTTAAAAAAAAAGAAAAATATTCAAAACTGAACTCTATTTTCTCCCTTGATGCACGCCAAAGAAATAGATATAATATAAATATTTGGAATTAAGAATACACTCACTTTGCAAAGACTCAAGAGGAATTAGCCAAATAGCAAGTTCCTTAATGCCTGTTAGTATGATTCCACATTAAAAATTAGATTTATAGGGGAGCAGATGTGGCTCAAGCGGTTGAGTGCCTGCCTCCCACATGGGAGGTACTGGGTTCAGTTCCTGATGCCTCCTAAAGAAGACAATGAGCAAATAAAACAACAAAAAAATGAGCAGGGAGCTGATGTAGCTCAAGCAGTTGAGCACGCGTGGGAGATCCCAGATTCGGTTTCCGGTGTCTTCTAAGGAAAAAACAGACAACGAGCAGACGAGCACAAACAATGAGAAAACTGATGAGGAAGCCATCTCAGGGGAGAAAAATTAGATTTATATATGACTTTCAATCACACCTACATGCTTTTAGTTCATGTGGCACGCAATATATAAGTTTTTTAGAGAGCATGGAGAAAATACCAAAACAAAGCCACAGGAAGAAGAAATTTTCCTCATTTTTAAACCTCTTCACTTTGATTCTCTAATACCTCAGCCCATACTACCCTAATAAAACTGCATTCTTTAAGACTTGCTAGTTGCTAAATTTCTCTTCAAATCATCAATATCATTGACTGCCAGGACACAAGACTCTTGGATACTATAATACCATAGTATTCTGGATCATCTTTCACTTTCCAGATTCTTATTCTCCTCCAATAACTTAGGTTTAGCTCTTGGACCTCTGGTTTACTTTTATATCTTCTGAGAATTTTCACTTCCTCATAGATTTAATGACTGTGTCCATAATATTTAAAAAGCGGT
The DNA here is from genome assembly GCA_004027955.1 of Chaetophractus vellerosus. Classification (NCBI taxonomy): domain Eukaryota; kingdom Metazoa; phylum Chordata; class Mammalia; order Cingulata; family Chlamyphoridae; genus Chaetophractus; species Chaetophractus vellerosus. Next base: position 751 of record PVKH010043967.1, on the reverse strand, counting down.
AATGACATTTTATGTTAATATTTAAAGGGCAGATGATGTATTTTACATTTTGTTTCTCTCTCTCAAACAAAACTAATGTATCATCTGCCCTTTAAATTCAGAATAAAGAGACTTGGAATCCCGACACTTGTATTAAAGTTTCAGGTCTCATACTACCTGTGCGTAACTCTGAACTCATTTCTTGGGGTCTTAGTTTCTGCATCAGCAAAAGAGAAGGCATTAAATTAGTTAGACGCCCTCTCTACGGGCCTTTTTTTTCCTTTAACATTCTAGTTTATGTTTAAAACTTATGTGGCTCTTTATGTCCTTTATTCCCCTTCATATGGTTTCCATAAAAGCATGGAAAAAAGAAAAGATTATCCTTAGATAAATGTTTTTAGAGGTGTTCAGTACGGGGAGTTCTGTGAAAATAGAACCTATTTGTTGTCAAAGTACATTTTTGTTTGCCTTTTAAACAAGTTTTATTCATAGAGAGATAAAGAATATATTTTGAGTCATCTTTTGATGATAGGATTTACTCCAGAACTTAGTATTCAACTATTTTTAAAGCAAAATATCAATACACAATTTCTATTACTTGTTTTTCTACATTATCTTAGTTATTCAAAATAATTCTCACTTTTCCCTCTGCACTCCCTATAAATAATTATAAGCTTGTATAGCTTTTAATTTTAAGACTGTTCAGTTCTTATTTACTTTATTTTATTTATTTATTTTTAAATTTTATTTATTTTTTATTTTATTTTTTTTA
>PVKH010043966.1:0-10659 GCA_004027955.1 Chaetophractus vellerosus | reverse complement strand
CAGTTTACAGAGCAGTAACAAAGAGAATTGTATATTAGAGATTTCTGTACTTAAAAATATGCTGTCCCCTCCCACCACCCTCTCCCCTAGCCATGTTACAAGGACTAGCCTCTCTTCTCCTTTACAGGACAATTCCACTTTCTCTGAGCTACCCCAAACGTAGCTCTGTTTTCAAGGCACATATAAGGACTTATCAAGTGCACTTCTGAATGTCTGCTTCAGGGAAAGTAGGAGTATAGAAGTTTCATTCCACTCCAAGCATCCATGTGCCCCCCCCCCACCCCTGCACACACAATAGCTCCCTTCCCCATACTTAACACCCTTTAGAAGGTGATACTACCTAAAGTCAGTTTGGGCTTTAAACAAAAGTTTCCCTTGGATATATTAATATTAAATGTTTAAAAGCTCTTAGTTGTTATAGATGGATAATATTACAGTGGAACCACTTAACAGTTCTCCAAGCAGAGTCTTGCCTCTCCCTTGTTCTCATCTCATATCATGCCACAGGCCTTCTGTTCCTTGAAGGGCGAGCTCACTCCCATTATATGACCTTTCTACCTGCCTGCCCCTCTTAGCTTGACTGGCTCATTCTCATCATTTATGCCATGGCCCCCAATTTTTCCCATTTTTATTTAAATATTTCTGATTCTCTATCTTTGCGGTCAGGGCCCTTCTCTCTGTTGTTCACTACAGTATCTCCAGGAACTAAAACTGTCTCTGCAATATCTTTGTAAAAGTAAATAATAGTGCCTATGGTTAAGAAATGAAAGCATAAATTTTGCTTGATAACCTTTAAAGTGCAACTTATATCTAATACATTTTAAAGGACATATCATATTATCTGGCCAAAATAATAGTTAATATTTATTGAGCAATAAATGTAATAAGTATTGTAGCCAGGACTTCCTGATGCTAACTTGATGGCAAAGACCATGATTTTATATGTTAATATTGAAAATGTAAATGTGTAGAAGAAATAGTATTAGCGTGGGAATTAAAACAGCCTACTTGAAGATTAGCATCATGGGATTCTAATGCAGTCTTCTCATTTAACGTTTGTGGCAACCAAAACCCAGAAAAGCTATCTTGCCTAATATTAATGACAAAGTCAAGACTGGAATTCAGGTTTCTTGAATCTCAAATGACTAATTACTCCCTCCCAACTATGTTCCCAGCTCTAATCTGAGAGTAATCAGTTGTTTTATGTTTTCAATATAGAACAAGCAGGTGAAATTAAATGATCTCTCGACATTTACAGCTTAATCACTCTTTCTTCTTTCCCTCGGTTTATCAATTATTCCACCACTTGACTGGGAGCAATCTCCTTAAACACCCATTCACATGTTCAAGCTCCTACTTAATGATATCTTGAATCTCTAACAGATCTAAATGTCTATTACTCTGGGGTATTGGTGGCATCTGACTAGCTGCCAGTGACAACCAACACAAAAGAACTAACAATTACTGAATCTATACAAGTGAAATAAAGAGGGTTGGTTGACCATTTCCATCCACCTCTTTGAAGGACTTCTTGAGAACTGAAGAATAATGCATATTTAATCAAATATAATGGATTATATTTAAGCCAAAGTTAAAATTAAAGAGCTTTAGAATTAGATCATTTATTCATCATTCATTCCTTGGAATGATTACTATTTGGTAATCAATGTGTTTGATTTAGAATTAAATCGTGTTGTTCATCAGGGGGGATAAAGTTTGTCCTGTGGGTTTCCTCTGTTCTCCATTGTATTAGCATTCTGCTTTCAAGCAAAGCTAATTATCTATAATATGTGTGTGTGCACATGGGTGAATAAATCTCACAGACTAGAAAAAACATCTAATTCACTGCTATAAAATCTCCTGGAGGAATCAAATTAAATTTGCCTTAATTAGATGATTATCCAATTTATTCTAGTACCTCAGAAAAATTACAAAAGCTACCAGGTTAGTTCAAAGTTGTCTGTAGTCTAATGGAAACTTTTTTAGAAGAAAGTTGAATTGAATTGCGTCTTCTAAGCTATTAAGTGAATTCAGAACCTTTAATTTTAAATGTTTCAGAATTTTCAGATATGCTCAAGAATTTTTAAATGTGCTATCTTTGCTTTAAAAAATATGTACACAATTTCGTTGTGCCTGAAGATTAGTTTCTTAACACTGATTACCACACTGTTTATGTAAGTGTGAGAAGAAAAAAAGATAATGACTTATCCTGTACATACAGATAATCCCTTGACTTTTTCCCACTGTTATTCTTGGCAGAGACAAGTGCACTTGGCTAAACCTGCCTTAGTCTAACCACTGGAAAATAATAAAGAAGTGTAGACAGGAAATATTAGTATGGTGTAAATATTGGAGCGAAAACCTAAAGCATGTTTCAGAAGAAAACAGAACAAATGAAGCTTACTATGTTCATATTATGAAATACTCAGTGTTAATCCAAAATTGATGGACTCGTATGTATCATAGAGGAGTATGGACATACCCAGAATTTTAATAGAAAATTGTGTGTGCATATTTTGCAAGGAGGGAGACAATCTATAATTTTGATCATATCCACAAAGGGAAATAGTGACCCAAAAAAAGGCTAGGAACTATATACCACCATGTTATTTGCATATCTAAGAATAAGCATCATAAAGCTGAAAGGCAGTTATTAATAATTAAAATTGTTACTGTCTGTCCTTTTCCCATGTCCAATTGTATTTGACATTGTTTATCTTCAGACTTGGAAATTATACCCAGCTTAGCGCTGTACAACTAAAGTAAATGGATTGATTTAGTGAAGATTTAGGGATGAGCTCTTAGTATGATTAAACCTAAGAAGATAGCATTTATTTTAAAAGATGACAAAAATAAGGTAGAGCTAAATGGTAAAATAATCATGACTTTCACACATAGAGAATCTTAATATAAATATGAAACAACTGTTATCCACCCCCATTAAATGTTATTTTCTGTGTTATCAACAGCCAATATTTATTGAGCATTTGTCATGTGCCATGAATTGTGCTTTGAGTTTCACATGTCTTTTTTTCATTAAGTCCTTACAGCAAAACAATGGAGGAAGGCAAATTGCTCCTATTTTCAGACAAGATCAGGAAGGGCTTCCAAGAGATGAACCTTGCACTGAATTTTAAAATATGAGTGTGTAAATGTGGGAATGATGTGGAGTTTAGTAGGGGGAGGAGAAGTGAATGGGGTGGGGAGGCAAAGGAGCGAGCAGGAAGAGTGCCAGCAAAGTTAGATTCCAGTTAAATATGAAGACCCTTCTCTCAAGAGTTGGTTGAACGTAAGGAGAGATTGAAGAGGGAGGGAGGCTTTGAAATTTTGTCTTCTGGATATCTGCAATAGAAGAGTGTTATGTTGAACTTGGATGAGGTTCTACATAAAGGTTGGGGCTGGAGGTGGGGTGAATAACATGTTTTGTTCTTCCAAGGCTCTTCCAACTTTGATTCTTCAAAATCTAAAATTTAAGCTTCCTTAAGCAAAATGAATATCCAGACTTTATAAATAAATCCATAATGATTGATTTTCTTTAAAAGCCTCTTTCCGTTGTTTTATGAGAAGAGACTACTTTCTCTTTGAGGACAGTGTTGACAGTGAAAATTCTAATGAGAGGAGTCTGACTCTGCTGTCCCTCAAAATAGCAGCAGCCACCTTCTAAACATGAAATAAGCCCATGCGTAGATCTGAGAACTTATTAAAAATATACTCCAAGGAGAGCAGGACTTAAGTTAATTTATTTGATTTTTCTCCCATGAAGCCAAAGCAAGTTTCTATTCCTGACCTTTAAATACAAATATGCGATTGAAATCCACGCTGAATTTCACTTGGTTAAAAATTATACATTTGTAAACATAGTAGTTAATAAAGCTAAGCATATGCAATCAATATAAAATGCTTTTTCTTAAATTGTCATATGTGATATAGTTTGATTTAAATATATTTAAACATATTATATGGTTAATATTATATATCTCTTGATTATTTATTGAGTAGAGTCAACTTATCCAAAATTGAAATTGTTGTTTGACATAGTTGATGGCTACTGGCTTATATGATAGAAAAAATATTTTACTCGGAACTCTTGGCTAATGGGAGGGTCAATAAGATGTATTAGCAACACTTTAAAATGGCAGCATATTCACAAAGCACACCGTCTAATAGATGGCTAGCAATTTGACAAATATCCGTTTTTAAAAATTAAATACAGTGGAATGTCTCTATAATGTTTTCCAGGGATCTAGGATTTTTTTCAGTGTTACATGATCCTCTTTGGGCCCTTAGCCAGCCCTTTAAAAAATGAACATTAGCTGCAGGGAAATGTTAACTGGAGGCATATTGTGATGAATTTCACTGTCTAGTATTTATTTTAAAGGATTTAACCTAATACACAGCACAGTAAAACTTTGCTTTCTCATACATAATGTATTTAAAAATTTAGTCCCTTTGAAAACATTACCAGTGAGTTATAGTGAGTAACAAATCCATATATACTTAGAGCTAGAATTTTTTCAGTTCAGTTTATTTTTTCATAGCTGTCCTGAATGGATATTTTAAACTTAAATGGGTTCCATTTCTTCTCAAATAAAGCATCTTTAGAGGAGAAATTTTAAGGGAACAGATGAAATTTCATTACCATGCATGTGGTCACACCTTGTCAGAATTTAGGCCCTAAATTTCACTGTGATATTGATATTTGCACACATTTAAAGTGACATTCTTTGGCAAAAGAACAAGTATCTAGCTTGAGTTAGTGGTGCATGTGTTGATGACGAACCACTTACTACAAGGTTAAAACCATTTTTAAAATCACTTGTTAATGTGATAAGGCCAGGCTCACATTCTCCCTAACCTCATTTTCAATTGGCTTTTTTGTTTCAATAGGTGAATAAATGTTTGCAATTGACAGATGGATTCTTTTCTCAAGTGGAAAGGACACATAAAAATAAATGGGAAGGACACAAGGGTGAGGTATTAACTGGAGAAGGCTGACTCACACCTTCGTGAACACGGACCCCTCATTAAAAAATTGAGTAGTACTTTCTGTATAACTGTAACTAGTTTGATTCTCAATCAATGCTTCTATCTGTGTGAATCAACTAATGGGATTGATCTTGTTGAAAAAATATATTTCTGGAAGAATACTGCTCTAGAATATAATTTATTGTATATAAAATTATCTTGTGATTTTTCTCCTTTCTCCCTTTTACTCCTCCTCCCTTACCACATTGCTACACACACACGCAGAGAGACTGTGCCAGGCTAAATAAATTCCATGGACTGCTTAGACTTAACTATTTTTATTCTTATCACTTACGAAGATGTTCCCCACAGTTAATGAGTTTTTCCAATGGGGGACTTAGTGGATATGTAAGATCTTCTTCCATTTTTAAATTTCTTAAATGTTTTTATGGTTGACACGATCCATAAACCTTAATAACTATCTGAGGGGGTTTTATTTTGTTTGTTAATTTGAAAAATTAAAACTTGCAATGGTTATGTGCTAACTGTTGCTCTGCAATATGTCCAATTGCATCTCTGTTCTTCACTTATTTTTCCCTCCATCCCTTCCTCTTTCCTCCCTCCTTCTCTGCCTGAATTTTTCTATGATTGGTTAAAAGGACTTAGGCCAGGTATTTATTTAGTAGGATCAACTTGCGTATTTCATCGTATTTTAGGAAATGATCATGCCCCGTTTTTCCAAGCCTCATCCTCTCCCTTTCTGCTCAATCTGTTAATCTGCCCAAACTCCTCGTGTCCTTAACTGGTCTCCATCATTGTTGCCACCTCTTGTTTAGGCTGTATTCTCTCTTGCCTGAATTATTGCAACATCTTTTCCTACTGTTGTTGTTTGAAACCATTTTGTAAGACTTAAGCCTCACTGTATTCTAGTTAGAGTCTTGCTTTCACATTAATTTTTTATAAAACAGCTTTATATAACTCACATGCCATAAAATTCACCCTTTCAAAGTATACAATTCAATAGTTTTAGTATATTCACAGAGTTGTGCAACCATCACCATAATCAATTTTAGAACATTTTCATTACCTCTCAAAGAAAACTTGCACTCCTTAGATATTACTTCCTAAACTCCCCATCACTCACACACATCTGTAAGCCCTAGCTCCCAGCCCTAGGCAGCCACTGATCTACTTTCTGTCTTTATAGGTTTGTGTATTCTGGACGTTTCATATAAATGAAAGCATACAATCATGGTCCTTCGTGACTCGCATCGTTTATTTTGCGTAATGTTTTCAAGGTTCATCCATATTGTAACATGCATAAGTACTTCATTTCCTCTAATTGCCCAATAATATCCCATTGTAGAACTATGCCACATTTTAGCTATCCATCATCAGGTGATGGACATTTGGGTTGTGTACATATTTTGTCTATTATAAATATTGTTGCTATGAACATTCACATATAAGTATTTTGCGTGGACATATATTTTCATTTCTCTTGAGTATATACCTAAAGGTAGAATTGCTGAGTCAAATGATAACTCTATTTATTTTCTGTTTGAAGAACTACCAGATTGTTTTCCAAAGCAGATGCACCATTGTAAATTCTTGCCAGTAGGGTAAGAGGGTTCCTTTTTTTTCCCCCACATCCTTGCCAACACTTGTTTGTCTTTTTTTTTTATAGCCATCCTAGTGGGTGTGAAGTGGTATCATATTGTGATTTTGATTTGCATTTTTCTGATGGTTAATGATGTTGAGCATCTTTTCATGTGCTTATTGGCCATTTATATATTTCTTTGGAGAACTGTCTGTCAAACATATCCTTTGCATACTTTTAATTGGGTTCCTTTGCATACTTTTAATTGGGTTCTATTTATTATTGAGTTGTATTAGTTCTTTGTATAGTCTGGATATACGTCCCTTGTTATATATATATATGATTTGCAAATATTTTCTCACATTCTGTGGATTTTCTTTTTACTTTCTTGATGGTGTCCTTTTAAGAACAGAAGTTTTTAATGTTGATGATGTCCAGTTTTTCTGTTTTTCTTTTGCTGTTTCTATTGTTGGTGTCATATCTAAGAATCTAAGTTCACCAAATTTTAATCTATGTTTTCTTCTAAGAGTCTTATAGTTTTGGCTTTTACATTTAGGTCTCTCATCCATTCTGAGCTAATCTTTGTAGGTAGCATAAGGTAAGAGTGCAACCTCATTCTTTTGCATGAGACTAGCCAGTTTTCCCAGCACCATTTGTCAAAAAGGCTATTTTTTTCTCATTGAATTGTCTTGGAACCCTTGTCAAAAATCAATTGACCAAAGATGTATGGGTTTTATTTCTGGGTTCTTAATTTTATTCAACTGACCTCTGTCTATCCTTATGCCAGTACTCTTGATTACTGTGGCTTTGCAGTGAGCTTTGAAATTGGGACATGTGAGTTCTCCAGCTTTGTTCTTCTTTTTCAAGATTGTTTTGGCTATTCTGGGACCCTTAAATATCTACATGAGTTTTAGGAACAGCCTGTCAATTTCTACAAAGAGGTCAGCTGGTATTTTGATAGGGATTGCATTGAATCTGTAGATCAACATGGGGAGTATTGCCAACTTTATAATTTCATCTTCCGATCCATGCATATAGTATGTCTTTCCATTTATATAGGTCTTCTTTAGTTTCTCTTAATTTTTTTTTGTAGTTTAAGAGTTTAAATTTTGCACTCTTTAAATTAAATTTATTCTTAAGTATTTTGTTCTTCCTGATGTTATTGTAAATGGAATTCTTTAAAATTTCATTTTCAATTTGCTCATTGCTACTGTATATGTCATAAAAAACAGATTTAAAATTTTTTTTAAATACTTTCTAACTTTTCTGAGAGTTCAAAAATAATACACACTGCTTACAGAGTTATCTCATCTAGAACATGGGGTCAATAATAATTTTTAGGTGGGATAACTGAGGCATAAGGGTGTTAACAAGTCTCCCCATGAAGCTGGGAGTTTTTTCTCCCTGATGGATGGACTGAGTACAGAGAAATATTCTTGAATGATGGATTATTTTTACGTTGCATACAATTTAATCTGAATTTATAGTACCACCATTGATAATAATATAATTCTTGGTTATTTTCATTTTGCTCTTTAATAATTAATAACTTATAATTTACTTATGATATAGCGATCTCTAACCCAGGATATGTTTAGTGATTCCTGCATTCAATTTGTGCCATTTTCAGAAATCCTGAATGGCTCCTCATTCTAGAATTTGTGAGGAAGAACTCTTTGGCAACCTTACGAGTGGCTTATTTCCTCACATCTGTAAATTCAGGGAACTGTTAGGATACTTATTAACTTTTTAATTCTTCTAAACCTTCTCTTTATTGAATTTCAGGAACATGCTACCAATTTTCAATAACTTTTCATAATAATATTCCAATCATTTGAAACACAGCACAAATGACATAATGAAAAATTGTTTGAATTTTATAGATGAAGAAGACAAGAAGTTTAAGTACCCTTGTCAAAGTATTGGCTATAGACACAAATAAACCCGAGTTCTCTTATTTCCATGAGTCTAGGTGGAATCAGCATTAACCTCTTCTAGTGTTAACATAACACATCTCAGAAGGTGTCACGGGAGACCGTTACAGTATTTGAGCAACACTGGAATTGTTCATTATCTATAAGCCTTTTGTGATTTATGATGGAGCAGATGTGGATTGCATAGGAAGGAGGGTTATGACTAGCCTTGAAAGGAAAATGCCTGATGGTCAATTAAAAATAGAAGCAAAAACTACACAAAGCCCAGAGCGTAGTTTTATATGTCACTTAGAATTCTGTCTCATAGCTTTGTTACTTGCAACTGCACATACCTCCATAGAGCTTTCCAGGGCCAGGGAGAGGTGGAAATGGCGGGGGTGTCTCAGAAGACTGCTTCTAAGACTGAGAGCCTGGTTCGCCCCGGAGAGGGGGCCAGCCCTTTTGTAAGAAACATGAAGTGCTCCAAAGCCTTGAGGGGCCAGGCTTCACTCCCAGAGTTCAAAATGGCTGTCAATGGAGTGTACATTTCCATTTCAAACTACAAGGAGCTAGGTATCTCCTTTTAAAAGTGGGGGAAATGGCTGAAGGAAGCAGAAAGAAAGGAATTGCAGTACTGAAACCTTATGGAGATGAAGCAACATTGTCGTTAAAAGACAAAAGCAAAGCCTTGGGTGCCAAGAGGAACCGATCACTCAGAGAGGAAAGGAGAACGTGAACAGCTTTAGTTGACGTTGGAGAGCTTGGTTTGAGGCCATCTTGGTTCTCCTTGACCGAGATAAAAAAGGATTCCACTAAGACTGAAAGCTGCTGTGGGAACTGTGACCCAAGAGAGTAACAGGAAAATGAGATGAAAACAAGTGACTGCTCTACTGCATATTATCCTCTTAGAAATAGTGTTTAAACACACAGGTGAAAATTAACATGAGTTCTGTGGCAAGGGCTCAATTCTCACATGGTAATACTGTTAAACATACAGAGGAAAGGAGACATTTTTATCTGGTTTTAGAAACATATTCACTAAAATTTAAAATCAAGATATTATATGCTACGAAATTTATTTCTCAATTCTCTGCCATGCTTTTAATTCATCAGAAGGATTCCTGAAGAACACGTTCTGTTTTAGGTACATGCCACGTCTTTTATTTAAAATTTTAATATTTTGTCTTTTAGTTATAATTTCAAATTCTTTGAGGTATTCCTGCTTGGGATTGTTTCTATAGTTCATGCTCTCATAGAAAACCATGGAGCAAAAACCTAAAGCATGTTTCAGAAGAAACAGAACAGGGGCCGGCTGTGTAGCCCAGTGGATAGGGCGCCAGTTTACCACATGGGAGGCCCTGGGTTCGGTCCCCAGGGCCTCTCCGTGTGGGCAGACCGCTTGAGAAGGCAAAAGCTGCTGTGGGTGCGGCAGAGCCACCGTGGGCAGGGCAAAAGCCGCCACGGGCAGGGCAAAAGCCACCACAAGCAGAGCAAAGCCACCTGTGAGCAGAGCGGAGCCGCCCACGGGCAGGGCAGAGCCACCATGGTCAGAGCCACCATGGGCAGAGCAGAGCCGCCTGTGAGCAGAACGGACCCATGCGCGGGCAGGGCAGAGCCGCCCGCAAGTGGGCAAGGCCGCCGCTCACTGGTGAAGCTGACTCGGCGCGTCACCACCGAGACAAAAAGCAGAAATAAAAAACAAATCTTTAAAAAAAAAGAAGAAACAGAACAAATGAAGCTTACTAACTAAAGAAGTAACTAACAGTGGTGTATTACAGGGATTCATCTACTATTTAGGAAATAAGTGAATGTGTGAATATAGAGAATGGTTTTCCTAAATAACATTAATGAATTGAGGCTCTTGTATTTAGTGTTGGAACTATTTTGAGTTGTATTGAGTTCACATGTAAAGTCCCATCGTCCTATAGATAATACTTTGCAGCCAGTGTCTTCACAGAAAGCATGTTCCCTGTGGCTTGAATTCCTGCTTCCTTCTCTTCCTTCTCAGCTGTCCATTTTCTTTTTTTTTTTTTTTAAAGATTTATTTTATTTATTACATATCCCCCCCCCCCTTCTGCTTGCTCTTGCTGTGTGTCCATTCCTGTGTTCCTCTCTGTCCGCTTTGTTTCCCCCCGTTGCGGTGACGCGCCAAGACCGGTCACCGCACAGGCGGCTTTGCCC
>PVKH010043965.1:0-10660 GCA_004027955.1 Chaetophractus vellerosus | reverse complement strand
CCCTGGAGCAGGCAGACCTCCTTGAGAAGGCAAGCTGCGGCGGACAGGGCAAGCTGCAGCGAGCAAGGGCAAGCTGCCGGGAAGCAGGCAAGCCGCCAGGCGGTGAGCTGACTCGGCGGGATGCCGCAGCAGGGGGAGACAAGCAGACACAGAAGAACGCAAATGCAATGAAAACAAGAACAAGCAACAAGGGGTGGGGGATATATAATAATAATAATAAAACAAAAACAAACAAACAAAAACCAAAAAGTATTGCCAAAAACCAGGAAAACCCTGCCCCTCCCCCCTTTTGTTTGAGTGACAAAAACAAGCTTAAATTTAGAGCGTGGCATGAAAGATAACAGTCCTTGCCGAGGGGTAAAGTCTTGGGCAAACAAGGCCGTGGGTGGTAGAGACCCAGCTGCGGGCTTCAGGGCTCTGTTTCCCACAAAGCCCACATCAGGGAACACGGGGTCCCTGTCACCGCAGAAATGGACTGACAGAGGGATCTGAGCAGGCCAAGCTGCCACATAGCTTTGGCCTTAGGCAGTGTTTTAATCCGTGTGTAGAGGAAGAGAAGAGAAACAGACAAAAAGAATAATCAGGAGAAAACAATTGCGATGCTCTTACTGGGAACAGGAGCGTCCCTTTGGTGCGTTCACCAGCGAGCGCTGTAGGCTAATGCTAGAGCCTGTCGGGGTGTGGAACGGTACTCTGCGGGGCGCTGGTAGGAGCCAGGCGCGGGAGACTCCCGTTGCTCAGGCCGCAGGCTCGTGGGGAGGAAGTAGAGGAGCCTGGCGGGCTGGGAGTGCAGTGGTGCGAGAGTGCGGCTGGCGAGGAGCGCAGAAGCAGTCGGATGAAGAGTGCGTAAGTGTGCGGCGCTCGGCGTGTGTTGGACCAGAGCGTAGAGGCTGGTTGCGGGCAGGCTGGGAGCGTAGAGGTGCGGGAGCGCGGCGGGCGGGGAGCGCAGAAGTGCGGGAGCGCGGCGGGAGAGTAGCGCAGAAGCGTGCGGCGAGCTGCCGGGGAGCGCAAAGGCAGGCGGCAAGCGGTCGGGAGGCGCAGAGGCGCGGAAACGAGGCAGGCAGGCAGTCAGGCTGGCGGGTGGGCGGCGAGCCCGGGATGCAGAGGCTGGCTGGACGCTGGGCGGTGGGAACCTGGCAGCCCGTGCTGGGCGCCCGGCGCGCTGCGCACTCTCCTCCTGGCCGGGCGATGGCGTCGCTCCCCGGGCGGTCCTCGAAGCCCACGGGCGCCGGCTACCAGGGCTGAACGGTCCCACTGCGAGGCTGACAGGCTGCTGTTGGGGAGGAGAAGGAGCGGAGGAAGCCGTGCGGGTAAATAGCCGCGACTTTCCATTTACTTGAAATTGCACTGAAAGAAACACAAAATTATGCTTAGCTTTAGACGTGAGAGATGGCAGCTAGCTTGTCCAATGGATTTTTAAAACAGCTTGATAGGATGTTTAATAGTATCTCCGAGCTAGAACCATACATGGATATAAAACAAAGGATTACAGTTCAGTAAATACTTATTACTATGAATATTAATAATGAGGATGATGACAGAAATTCTAACTCCCTCCCCAGATCTGAATTTGGAGGGCAAAGGGATTTTTGGCTATAAATCATCAAAGAGCAGTTGTATGGAAAAGGGAATGAATAATGCAAATGCCTTGTGCTGATGTGGAACTTTATCTATGGGACCCCATGGAATTTCAACTAATGCCAAAGTCAGGGAAAACATTTACTGAGGGAAAAACAGCATTCCATCTTCCTCAGTTCTAACATGTGTGCGCAGCCTAAGCACACAAACAGAAGGCAGCAACTTTTAATATGTAATAATGCCCACAAGAGCAGCCCATCTTAGTCACATTCTTTGTTACAGCCATGAAGACGGAATCCTCAAGACACCTGGGTGTCTCTCTTAAGAGACTACTGGTCTGTAGAGTCTTCAGAAATCTGAACTCACTTGAGGAAGACGTAGGGCATCTTAGGAATGTGAAAATCAAGAGCCTGGAAGGGATGCTGTGGATTATGAGTTAGGTGACCATATGACGGGATCTGTTAGAGAGTGACATTGGGGATGATGGGACAACAGGCGTAAAAAGTGACGATCTTCTGGAACACTGATGTGTATATCACTCTGTTAAGAAATAGGCGAAAGAATGAGGACTTGGAGGAGGGAGAACAGAAGAGGCTGGTGAAAATTCTAAGCCTGTGTGTTGGGGGACAATATTTTGGAGATGGGTAATACAAGTTAAGACGGGGCAAGGCAGGTTAATGGCTCTTAGGCATTTAGTAGCTTCTCCCACTTCTTTATGTTTGCCCTTTATGTTTCTTTGTAGACTGTGAATCCCTCTGGATCATGAATTAAAAACTTGTTTTACAGTAAATTCATTGCCAAGAAGAGGAGGTGTGTTCTCCCAGCAATGAATTCCTCCTTTAACCTGTACTTCTTGGATCTCAACCTGAACGTCACAGAGGGCAACGTTTCTGCGCCAAATGGCAAGAACAAGTCTTCGTGTGCAGACATGGGCATGGCGGTGGAGGTGTTTCTCACTCTGGGTCTCGTCAGCCTCTTGGAGAACATCTTGGTCATAGGCGCCATCGTGAAGAACAAGAACCTGCATTCTCCCATGTATTTCTTCGTGTGCAGTTTAGCATTTGCGGACATGCTGGTGAGCATGTCCAACGCCTGGGAGACCATCACCATATACCTGATAAACAATAAGCACCTGGTGATAGCCGACGCCTCCGTGCGCCACATCGACAACGTGTTTGACTCCATGATCTGCATCTCCGTGGTGGCCTCCATGTGCAGCTTGCTGGCCATCGCCGTGGATAGATACATCACCATCTTCTACGCCCTGCGCTACCCGCACATCATGACCGCCAAGCGCTCCGGGGTGATCATTGCGTGCATCTGGACTTTCTGCACGGGCTGCGGCATCGTCTTCATCATTTACTATGAGTCCACCTACGTCGTCGTGTGCCTCATCTCCATGTTCTTCACCATGCTTTTTCTCATGGTGTCCCTGTACATACACATGTTCCTCCTGGCGCGGACCCACGTCCAGCGGATCGCGGCCCTGCCGGGTGACCGCTCCGCGTGGCAAAGGACCAGCCTAAAAGGGGCCGTCACCCTCACCATGCTGCTCGGAGTTTTCACCGTGTGCTGGGCTCCTTTCTTCCTCCATCTCATTTTAATGATTTCGTGTCCTCAGAACCTCTATTGTTCTTGCTTCATGTCTTACTTCAACATGTACCTCATACTCATCATGTGTAACTCCGTCATCGATCCTCTGATTTATGCGCTCCGCAGCCAGGAGATGCGCAAGACCTTTAAAGAGATTATCTGTTGCCGTGGCTTCAGAATTACCTGCAGGTTCCCTCGCACATGTTAAACCAAAGATTCCCACTCTCTTCGCAGCTCTCTTTGCTCCTTCCCTTACATGATGGCAGTCAGTTAGGTACAGCCCAATAGGCAAGGTACCACCGAGACATCAAAACCATGTACCCCCTTTGTCTCTTTTCCATATTGATTTTGTGCTTGAGATGAACTGACTGTTGTGTCAAATAGGCACTGCTACTTATCCATTTGCAGAATGGTCCTGGCAATTTCTGAAGGTCCCTTGCTCATCCTCCTTTTTCTACCGTTACTAGCCATTTCCTGGAGGGCCCATCCATCTTTATATCTGTAAGGTGTGTGTTTTCAGCCCCAGTGTAAGCCTCACTGCCGTTAAGAACTGACTTAAAGAAAAAGCTGTAAAGAGCTGATGTTGAGTGATTGCTCTTCTTCCCAGAAGCTGTTCCATAATTTGCTTGGTGCTCCTGGAAGTTATGCATGCTTTTCATATTCTTTGTATTTGAGGTTTCCCCACTCATTTGTCATGAGTTATCTCTCCAGTTCTTCTTTCCTGAACTTTTGGTTTGTGGTTTGTTCCCAGAATTGTCTGAGAGTGGAATTTCCTTAATTATGCTTCTGGCCATCACGTTCTTGCAGACATAAAATTTTATGCTACACATCTTGCCTCATGTATTGTTAAAGTCTCTGTGACTCTTTATTACTAGTCATGTTCTGACTCCATCTAGGGTTCCCAGGTAAGTGCTTTTTGGGGCTGGCCATGGGCTGCGAGGACCCCTGAGGCTGCACATGGACGAGCCCCTGGGCAGACTGGCTGGGACTCTGCACTTGGCAGCATTTCAATCTGACTTCAGCAGCCAGAGGACGCCAGCTGCCAGGGCTATGATCCAGTCCAGGATGGAGTAAGCGAGCCTGCCTTGAGGTCCTGACTCGGCCTTATTCATCTCCTTTCAGGTTCCCCATCTGTGCAGACCTCACAGGGCTGTCATGTGAATTGTATGAGGAAGCCTGAGAGTGCTTTGTATTCTTGGAAAGCACCATAGGGGTTTGCTTTTCTTTTTTAAGAAATGACACAGATGGGGTAGAGACAGGGGAGGTCAGCTCCGTGCATGGCCTGGAAGCCAGGAGACCTGCTTCACCAGAAAGCAGCATGTGCCCTTGGCTAAGCCTCCAGCTCCTCTGTCCCGGTGCCCTTATTTCTGAGGGGAAGGGCTTGGGTCCTTGCAGCTCTCGTATTCCATTCTATTATTTTTGGTATTAATATTTTCTCTTTTGTTTGGGACACTCACATTTATACTCTTCCTAATGAAGGAAAAATGTAAATAAAGGAAAAAAAATGTAAGTAAAGCAGTGGGCCATTGGAGTCACACCACAATGCTTTAATTGAAGCCTGTAAGGGCAGAGGAGCTTCTTGGGTGCAGTAGAAATAAATAATTTATAGGCATGACCTATAGGCACCTCTGGGTGCACAGAGTCCAGAAAAAAAAGAATGGTGCTAGCAGGAACAGAAAAACTGTAAAAGACATTCAAATCTTTGGGAAATGGACAATTAGCAGGAATTCAGCAACTGAGTTTTGAAGGAGCAGCTGAACCTTCCAGTGTTCCTGTTCCTTTTAGCCGAAATCCATGTTGAGTATCTGTGACGGGGAAGTAAGTGATTTCAATTTAATTATTATGGTAAAACACAGGATAACATTTGTGTGAGCCAGTGCCCTGGAGTGTAGGCTCTGGGAAAGCTGGCCTCTTGTCTGCCTGCTCACCTCTGTGTTCTGTGTCTCCTGCAGTATCTGATACGGAGTAGGCACTCAGATGAGGTTTGTTATTGTTGCTGAGCCAATGTGTATTTAAATTGCTGCCTAATGTCCCTGAGTACCAAGTGAAGTCAGAGGGTCCTGATCCAATGGCTAGAACAAACCTTTTACCTGGTGGTTTAAATTGGCTGTATCTGGTAACTAATTTCTCATTAGGTTAACTATCTTTCCTTAGGCTGCTTCATGGCTTATTATAAGACCTGAACTTTTATACAAATATCTTTAAGAAAAGCTCAAATGTCTTTTTTTTTTTTTTTACTTTATTTTTAAAGATCTTTTGGATTATGGAAAAGTTACCTTGAAAATTTAGGGGATTCCCGTATACCCCACCCTCTCCCCTTCTCACATTTTCTCCTATTAACAACATCTTTCATTAGTGTGGTACATTTGTTACAATTGATGAACAAATAGTAGCATTGTTGCTAACCGTGGTCTATAGTTCACATTATGGTTTACACTTTGCACTGTGCAATTTTATATGTTTTGAAAAAAAGTATATTGGCTTGTATCCATCATTGCAATATCATGCTCGAATGTCTTTTAATGTCTATTTAAAGAGTCCAGAAATAGCCCAAGTACTCAGATGTATCTTCATTTGGAAAGAACACTTGTGTATAGTGACTGGGTGACTCTCAGTAAATGAGCCAACCCTTGGCAGCACAACACAAACTCCCCAAACAAATCCATGTCACTGCCAAATATTGTACGGTATTGTATATTAATGCTTTCTGCTTCTTGTAGGAATTTTACATGGTGTAAAATATATACTCAAAGAAATGATTAATAAATGGAAGGGCCTGATGACCATTTGAACTGGTCATTCTGATGTGTGATATTCAGAGTGTTTTGGTCTTTCTGCCAGTTTGTCAGCAATTACTGAAAAATTAGAAGGCACATTAGTTGATGAATTAAGATGGAATATCTTCAACAATATTGATAATGCCTGCAGGATGTTCATTTCTCAATTCAAAATGACTTTAACTCCTAAAAGTCTAATAAAATAAGATGAAATGAAATTACACAATTGATATTCTGTACCCAAGAGTCTGTCTCTTAGTCAGTAAGGACATTGAGGATGTCACCTACCATCTAAGGGCTGGAAGCTGTGGCCTCTAAGTCTTTGCCATCAAAGATCTTATGGGATGGGAATGGGAATACATATAATTAAGCAAGAACTTGTGAGGCATAGACTATGCATTTTGTAAAATGAGAGCTATGATGCCCTCCTATGCTTGTAAAAACAATTCTTACTGGTGATTGTGGGGGTGCATATCAGAATTTTGGGGTAAGGGTGTCATTTAAAAAAATCCCTGGTAATCTCTATATCAGGTCCAGGTGTGTCCCCTTTTAATTTGGAAACCAGCACACTGAAAGGATAACTTTTCTGATCCTCCCCCTTGGCAGTAAATAGTAGTAGAGCAGGGACCACAGTGATAGCCCTATTCAAGAATGGGAAGCATGGAAGACAAAGCATTGATTTTAAGAGCTCCATAGCCACATGGGGCTAGTGGCTACCCTATTGGAAAGTTCAGATCTAGAACTGCTTTTTAGACTTGCTGTATGTTTTCTCCTTTTGCCCTGATACTTCTTTCTTTCTCTCATCTTAATTATGGGTACTTTGAGTCAATCAGACATTGACAGAGAGTCATACCTTTTGTTTCTTTTTCCTGAGCCATTTTGTCCAATTGGAAGGATTCACTGGATGCTACATCCTTGGTGGACTTATACTCTGAGCCACCTTTCTTAATCCATTCAGATGATTTAGCAATGATGGGGAAAGCAATACACTTGATTTGATCCTAGTGCCAAATCTAAGTTGCTCAACCCTCTTAGTTTTATCTTTTACCTGTTGGGTTGAGAAGACCTGCCTCTCCCCACCCTAAAGCCCCTGACTCTGGATTCTTGAATCCCTTTTATTCCTGATTGCATGCTCTGAATTCTTTCCTCATCTATTTCTACTAGTTTTCTTTTTATCAAACCTGGGCCAGGGCTGTTGGTAGCAGTTGTGAGAATAGGAAGTCATTTTAAAGAAGGTTCTTTCTGTTTGATACCCAGTTACTGATAGATTTTACAAAATGGAACTCAGACTCTATTCGCCAGTTATTGCTACTATCTTCCTATATTATGTTTGTTCTTCTTTCAGTGTTCAGCAAGATTATGTTCAGAGTTTTGACCCTTATCTTTCAGATCACGACTTGCTGTGCATCTTTCCCATCCTTCCTTTTCCACTCTCCTTCCTTCCACACCCCCATTCCCAATAATTTTTTTTCCCCCATCAGTACCCTTACCTGGAGAACAAGTGAAATTCTTTATGCCTGGTTGTAAAGAGTTCTCAAGAAGATTCTTGACTACATGTCTTCCACATATAGCTTTGTCTTTAACAGTGACATACCCTTAAAGTGGAGTATATTAAGATTCTCTATAAGCACATGCAAAAAGAAGGGTGACTGGACCCATTAGATGCTCCTTTGCCTTAGACTTGAGCAGGCCTCCATCATATTAGCAAGGTTGGGGGTAAAATCCTTTAACTAGAAATAAAGGATGTATGAAAGCAGAACCAGATAAACACATCCTTATGGATCTCCCAACATAAGCCTGCTGGACTTTTTTATTATTAATTTTTTATTTTTAAAGAAGCTTTAGATTACATAAATGTTACATCAAAAATATAAGGGATTCCCATATGCCCCCCTCCCTCACCTTCCCACACTTTCCCACATTAACAACATCTTTCATTAGTGTGGTACATTTGTTACAATTGATGAACACATATTGAAGCATTGCCACTAACCATGGACTATAGATTACATTAGAGATTACACTTTGTCCTGCACAATTTTGTAGGTTATGACAACATATATAATGGCCTGTACCGTCATTGCAATGTCATGCAGGACAATTCCAATGTCCCAAAATGCCCCCATGTTGCACCTATTCTTCCCTCTCCCTCCCCTCTGAACCTCTGGTGGCCACTGCCAATATAGCCCACCCCAGCCTCTCCCACATTTCCCCCCGTTAACAACATCTTTCATTACTATGGTACATTTGTTACAATTGATGAACAAATATTGAAGCATTGTACTAACCATGGTCTATAGTCCACATTATAGTTTACACTTTGCACAGCACAATTTTATAGGTTTTGACAGAATGTATAATGGTCTGTATCCATCATTGCAATGTCATGTAGGACAATTCCAATGTCCCCAGCATTCCCCATGTTACACCTATTCCTCTCTCCCTCCCCTCAGAACCTCTGGTGGCCACTGTCTTTTTAACAATGAAAAAAGTTTTTCCACTGCTAGAATAATAATAAGTCTATAGTAGAATAATAACCAGTCTACTTTAGCCCATTTTTCATTCTCCAGCCTTGAGGATTTTAAGGTGGTGATGCCCACTCTACTTCTAATTGAGAGGGGGCTTAGGGCCCATGGGGCAGACGGATGGAACTATCTCACTTGCAGTTGCAGACACCCTCTGTTCCTTGGGATGGGCATTGTCCATCATTATCTCCTTGTTAGTTGTCCTGGGTGAGTCCAATGAACTGGAGAGTGGTGTTGCAACTCTGCTGAGATTCAGGGCTCAACTGGCACATAGATGGTCAAAGATTTAAGTTTCTGGGACATATATTTAATAAGTATAGTGCTAATTATAGGTTCAAATAAAAGTAGCAGAAGAGCCATGCGTAGGGAAACTATAAATGAGACTAACTCTGTTATACTGGGGAGCTTAAATTACAAAGTAAGGCCAACTGACAGGGTGCCAAATTTCTGAGCTGTCTGCCCTGCTTATAGCGTCTGGATGACTCTAGAACCCTCAGGAGCCCCGCTATTGTTTAATATGGCAGTCGATGAGATCCTGTTGGGATGTGCATAAACGTAACCATTGGAATGATCTCCCAACTCAATTGAAATCTCTTAGCCATAAAAATTCATTTGTAGTTACCATTTCCACCTTTTGGTCAAGGTCTTTTACCAGGTGCATTGCTAGTTGTTGCTTGGTAATAATCCCTTGATGCCAGGGAGGCTCATTCTCAGGAGTCATGTCCCACGCTGGCAGGAGGGTTGTGGGTTTATATGCTGAATTTGACTTAGAGAGAGGCCACATTTGAGCAACAAGGAGGCATTCAGGAGGTAACTCTTAGGCAATATACAATACTAGGTTAAATTTCAATTTCACAAGGAAAGTTTCATAAGTACAAACATCAATATCAAAGGCCTGGCATAATGGTCTGTGTTCCTTCACTAGGCACTGCCCTTGTACTTAGGGGATTCTTGCCATCCAATTAGAGAATGTAGCAGGACTACCCAGGATGGGAATTCAATACTCTTTCAGTTATTGTGTGGGTCTCCACCCACTGAGACAATGCCCTATGACACTTGAACATATTTATATACCTTAGTGGCATGACCCAGGTGAACCCCCTCCCCATGCATCCTGCCATTACCAACACCCTGCAACAGTGATCCTCCCCTGCCATGCTTGTGACCCTTCTGTGATCCAAAACCTCTCCAAAAATGAAGCCAACAAAATAACCAAATAAAATTAATGAGAAAATGAAGTAATAATAATAGTTTTACAAATAAAATACAAAAAATTTTAAAAATTGATATAATAAAGAAAATTTAGACATTTTGTCCTTCATCACTGTAAGAGCTGTTGACTTGATGTACAATGACATATTCATCTTTATATTCCCCAAGAGTCTTATTTTTTTCATTTTATCTTCAAAGAAGCTTTAGGTTACCGTACAGTTACATAGAGGATATAGGGGATTCCCATATACCTAACCCCCTCTCCCTCTCCTTTTTACCCTATTAATAAAACTTTACATACAAATGGTGCATTTGTTAGTCTTCCTAAGTGTTTGTCAATTTTATTAATCTTCTCAAAGAACCAGCTTTGGGTTTTGTTAATTTTTTCTTCGTTTCAATTTCATTTAATCTTTGTTATTTCCTTCTTTCTAATTGTATTGGGGTTAGTTTGTTGTTCTTTTTCTAATTCTTCCAGGAGTGTAGTTAGGTCTTTGACTTTAGCTCTAACTTCTTTTTTTAATATAGGCATGTATGGCTATAAATTTCCTTCTCACCATTGCTTTTTCTGCATCCATTCGCTTTGATATGTTGTGTTATCATATTCATTTGTTTCAAGGTAGTTACTGATTTCTTTTGCAATGTCCTTCTTGACCCACTGATGGAACACACTAAGAGTGTGTTGTTAACTTCCATATCTTTGGGCTTAATCTGGTTCTCTGCCCCTTACTGATATCATCCCAGCTTCATTCCAGTGTAGTCAGAGAAATTACTTTGTATAATTCAATCTTTCTGAATTCGTTGAGAGTTGTTCTTTGGCCTAACATCTATGTGTACTTGAGAAGAATGTATATGCCACTGTGTTTGGGTGTAATGTTTTGTATATTTCTATTAGGTCTAGATCCTCTTATGTATTATTCAAGATCTCTATTTATTTATTTATTTATTTATTTATTTATTTATTTATTTATTTAATTT